>JAVKPL010013358.1:0-72961 GCA_032173675.1 Gastrolobium villosum | reverse complement strand
TGATCATATTGCCGGAGCTGCTTCGAGGGATTTTGGTACACTGGTTCAGCAGTATAAGGATATTGAGGATGTTTGTGTGGCAAGCAAGGCCAAGAGGGCAAGGTCGATGAGACCAAGGGGACTGTTGTTTCCACTCCTGCTCCTATGTATTGGAAGGACAAGAAGTTTGCTGGGAAGGGCAACGGTAAGCAGTTGGCAACTAGGCAGGCGCCTGGTCAGTTCAGAGAGCCGCTTCGCAGCAGGGGAGTTCAGTTAGGCCTCCTTCCACTCCGAGGTGTGCGGGGTGCGGGAAGGAGCATGTTGGTCGTTGTGTTTCTAGTCAGCTGATCTGTTTCTAGTGTGGCAAGGAGGGCCACTTCTCTAGAGACTTCTCGTCGTCGACGGCGAGAGCTGCAGCTGTTCAGGCAGTTCCTTTGCAGATGGTTCCGATGGCTTCTACTTCGGCACCTACACTGCCACCTGTTACGGGGCGAGTGTACACCTTGGATAGGCAGCAGTCGGACCGCGCTCTAAACCTTGTTAGAGGTACTGTGTCTATTGGTGATTCTTCTGTTTATGCGTTGTTTGATTCCGGGGCTACGCATTCATTTGTGGCAACCCCGATTGCTTTGGGGCTTGAACTGCCTATGTCTGTGCTTTCACCACCGTTGCGGGTGACTACCGCCACCGGAGAAATTTGTGATTCTATCACTGTTCACCGTGATGTAGTGTTTCAGTGGAATGGCCGTGAGTTCTCGGTAGATCTGATTGGGTTGCCGATGGCCAACTTGGAAATTATTCTGGGCATGGATTGGAGTTCTAGAAATTATGCACTGATCGATTGCTGTGCAAAGCGCGTGGTGATGTCTCCGTGTGATTCCATAGCTAGTTCCTCGCCATATATTTCTGTGCTGCAGGCTAGGAGGCCCTTGAGAGCAGGGGCATTCGGGTATGTCATGTTGGGAGGTTTGGTGAGTGGGACACAGGAGGATATCACTGGCATTCCTGTGGTGGGGGATTAGAGTTCTTCATTGATTTGTTGCCTGGTGTGGGGCCGATTTCTTTAGCTTTTTATCGGATGTCAGCACCGGAGTTGGCCGAGCTGAAGAAGCATATTGAGGATCTTTCAGCGAAAGATTTCATCCGGCCGAGTGTGTCTCCTTGGGGAGCACCGGTCATCTTTATGAAGAAGAAGGACAGGACAATGCAATTGTGCACCGATTACCGGCAGTTGAACAAGGTGACGATCAAGAACAAGTATCTCCTTCCTCGGATTGATGATCTGTTGGATCAGCTCAGGGGCGCTTGTGTGTATTCTAAGATTGATCTCCGGTCCGGATACCATCAGATTCGGGTGAAGCCGGAGGATGTCCCGTAGACCGCATTTCGTTCGAGATACGGTCACTTTGAGTATTTGGTTATTCCTTTTGGACTCACAAATGCGCCGGCAGTGTTCATAGATTACATGAACAGGATTTTCCAGCCGTTTTTGGATCAGTTTGTGATTGTCTTCATTGACGACATTCTGATTTACTCCAAGACTGAGGAGGAGCATGCGAAGCATCTGAGGATTGTTCTGCAAGTTTTGAAGGAGACAAAGCTCTATGCTAAGCCTTCTAATTGTGAGTTTTGGCTCAAATCAGTCAAGTTTCTGGGGCACGTGATTTCAGTAGATGGAGTTGCAGTGGATCCCAACAAGATCGAGGCCGTACTGGATTGGGAGAGGCCCAAGACAGTTACGGAAGTGAGGAGTTTCCTGGGTTTTGCAGGTTACTGCCGGAGGTTCATCAAGGGTTTCTCCACGATGGTTCTCCCTTTGACTCGCCTTACTCGGAAGGAGACTCCATTTGTGTGGACTCACGAGTGTGAGGATTGCTTTCAGGAGTTGAAGGAGAGATTGACTACTTCTCCTGTGTTGGTCCTTCCTGATCCTGAGGAGCAGTTTGAGCTTTACAATGATGCTTTTGGTAAGGGGCTGGGCTGTGTGTTGATGCAATCTGGTAGAGCAGCTGCTTTTGCTTCGCGGCAGTTGAAGCCTCATGAGGAGAACTACCCGACTCATGATTTGGAGTTGGCTGCGATCGTGTTTGCTTTCAAGATTTAGAGGCATTATCTGTTCGGTATGCAGTTTGTGGTGTTCAGTGACCACAAGAGCTTGAAGTACCTATTTAACCATAAGAAGTTGAACATGAGGCATAGAAGATGGATGGAGTTCCTGAAGGATTACGACTTTGAGCTGAAGTACCATCCTGGTAAGGCCAATGTGGTAGCCGACGCTTTGAGCCGGAAATCCGGAAGCTTGTCCAGTTCGTTACTTTGTAACTTTGATGTGGTTGCGAAGTTTCGGAAGTTGGCAGTGAACAGTCCGTGCAAGAGTGCACTTTTCAAGATGGAGGCAGCAAACGTTGTGAACGAGCTATTGGAAAAGATCAAAGAGGCGCAAATTCAGAGATAGTGCCTGGATTACGCAAAGAACCAAGACGGTGTTCTTGGAATGAGGATGGACTTCTGATGTTTCAGCAGAGGATTGTGGTTCCTCGAGGTAGGTTGACTGATGAGGTTATGGCAGAAGGCCATAAGGGCCAGTTTTCTATCCACCCTGGTGCTACAAAGATGTATCAAGATTTGAAGAAGAACTTCTGGTGGCCGGGCATGAAGAAAGATGTTGTTGTTTTAGTGTCAAAGTGTTTGATTTGTCAGAAAGTGAAGATTGAACACTAGAAGTCGTCTGGTAAACTTCAACCTCTTGAGATTCTAGAGTAGAAATGGGAGAGCATTTCCATGGACTTCGTTGTGGGTTTGCCGAAGACTCAGGTTAGCTACGACTCGATTTGGGTCATTATGGATAGACATAAGAAGTCTGCCCATTTTCTTCCAGTGAAGGTGAGCTTCACTACAGAGCAGTTGGCCAGACTGTACGTTCGCGAAATCGTGAGGCTTCACGGGGTGCCCGAGAGTATCATCTGTGATAGGGACCCAAAGTTCACATCTCGGTTCTGGGAGGCGCTGCAGGGAGCTTTTGGTAGGCAGTTGAGACTGAGTACAGCCTATCACCCTCAGACTGATGGACAGACTGAGAGGACTATCCAGACCTTGGAGGACATGTTGCGGGCATGCACGTTAGAGCAGGGCTCGGCATGGGAAGGTACCTTCCTTTGGGGGAGTTTTCTTATAACTGCAGTTTCCATGCTAGCCTGGGCATGGCACCCTTTGAGGCGTTGTACGGTAGGAGGTGTCGCACACCTACCTACTGGTCTGAGGTTGGAGATAAAGAGTTGTTTAGCTTGGACTTTGTCCAAGATACCACCCAGCAGATCCAGATGATTAGGGAAAAGTTGAAGCAGGCGCAGAATCGCCAGAAGAGTTACTACGATGTCAAGCATCATCCACTGGAGTTCAGTGAGGGTGAGCACGTGTTTGTGAGACTTTCACCTGTAAGCGGTGTTGGACGAGCACTCGGAGCGAGGAAGTTGAGCCCGCGATTTATTGGGCCATACCAGATCCTTGGTAGAGTAGGACATGTTGCCTATCAACTTGCCTTGCCTCCGAACTTAGCCAACATCCACGACATGTTTCACGTGTCTCAGCTTCGCAAGTACGTGGCGGATCCTTCGCACGTGGTACAACCAGATGATGTGGAGGTTCGAGAGAACTTAAAGACTCCTGTCGGACCACTCAAGATTCTCGATCGTGGCGAGAAGCAGCTGAGGAGCAAAATCATTCCGATGGTTAAAGTGCAATGGTCAGGAAGAACTCCTTAGGAGTGTACCTGGGAGCGAGAGGACGAGCTTCTCCGGCAGTATCCCGAGTTTCGAGACATCTATATTCTGATTTTGAGGACAAAATCCTTAAAAAGGTGGGGTGAATGTAAGAACCCGCACAACTAATTAAGATAATTAATGAATTTAATTGTGATAATTAGGAAATAATTCCATAATTGACCCTAATAATTATTATGGGGCATTAA
The DNA here is from genome assembly GCA_032173675.1 of Gastrolobium villosum. NCBI lineage: Eukaryota > Viridiplantae > Streptophyta > Magnoliopsida > Fabales > Fabaceae > Gastrolobium > Gastrolobium villosum. The sequence goes on along the minus strand of JAVKPL010013358.1, from coordinate 69,015 downwards.
TAATTATAATTAGTGGTAAGAATGCTGAAAGTCGCTTTTCGGAAGAAAAGTGCAGATACCGGTTCTGCTAGTCGGTATAAATGCGTACCGAAAAAGTATCCCAGAAAATTATAATAAGTGCATGATAATTACTAGAATAATATGTAGGACTTATAAAACGAGTTTCAAGTCAAAATAATGAGATCTGATGCCAGAACTGATACTGGCTATGGAAAAACGCATACTAAAAAGGTGCTCAGAGAAATAAAATATAAATATGATAATTCATGTAAAATTGATTAGGTTAAGAATCCTGAGTTTGGGATTAAAATGCTAAGTGTAGCAATTAAAGCTAATACTGTGTGTTTTAGTGTGTTTTGTCTATATATAGACTTGTTAAGAGCACATAACCCTATGTAACAGAATTTTGAGCGTGAGTGGCTGCTGAGGGAGGTTCTTTTGCTGACTTGGTGCCTCCTCCTCTTGCCTTCACCATTTCTTGAGTTGGGATGCCATTTTCTTCACAATTTCTCTTTGTAAACACCTTAGGTGAGTGAGAAATACTTGAGTGAGTGTGTGGAAAACCTCATTTCTGAGTTGGTGAGCTGTCTTGAGTGCCTTTGGGTACTGACTTGGAGAGTTGGCTTTGTTGAGCCATTGTTGTGGCATTTTAGAGCTTCAAGAAGCTTCCTTTGTGAGGAAAGGGGCTAAGCTTGAGTAGCATTTTTGTGTCCTTTGCAAGCCAGAACTTAGGAGCTGTTGTGAGAGCTCCAAGAGCATCCCCCTTCTCTGTTTTGAACCTTTGGTGAGTTATTCAACCTTTGATCATGGGTTTTTGTTGCTTAAAGGTGTTATCTTTGCATGTTAATGGGTTAAGTAAGTAACCAACTGGTATGTTAACCTAAGAGGGTATAAAAATGCATGCTTTAACGTGTTGAAGTGTTAAAAATGGAACCTTGGATAGATATCTTCACGAAATGCAGAAACTGCATTATGTCGTGAAATATCCAGATATTTGTCGAACAGATATCCAGATATTAGATACCTGGATATGGTATCCGGATATTGGATATCCGGATATGGTATCCGGATATTAGATATCCGGATATAGAGATCTGGATATCCGGATATTGTATATCCGGATATGGTCAGTGAGATATCCGGATATTGCATATCCGGATAAGTACCCGAGGAATATATGGATATTCTGGGATTTCGAAGAACAGTAGCATTCACTGTGCAAACAGTAGGCTATTGGGGGTTTGTGGACCCTAGATTAAGGAAGTTGGACTTCTGTAATTAATGAACTAAGTCAGAATCAAGTGATTAAGGGCTTATGGCTCTATATTGAGCCTTAAGACGTAAAACGTAAAGGAAATGCGTTGTCTTTAAGTTGTATGCTGGAGATGCATGATTATTGATATAGTGTTGGTCCATAACAGATTGTGATTCTGCTGTGTTTGGAATTTGAGCTGTGGACTCTTGGCTTTGGGTGTTAGCTTGCAAGGTGAGTTTTCGTGTCCTCGGTTTAGCCATGTTGTGGTTCCACCATGTTCCATGGGGATATGGTATATGCATGCTGTGTTACATGCTTTTGAACATATGAAATGTTGATTGAACTTTACATGTAATAGCTTTTAATATGCATGTGTTGTTCCATCTTGATGGTAAGCCTGAGTATGTGGCGTCATACAATACGGTGATCCGGGGTGGATGCAAGTGGCGTCTTGCACTATATGTAGGAGATAGACGTATTCTAGCATTTCTCTGGCCAGTAGAATAGTATTGACACACATGACATGATTATCTGCTGCATTGCATTGTTTTAGAACTCATATTGCACATGTAAGTGAGCTTGGGGTGGAAGATCCTTGAGGACCCCTTGTCTTACTGAGATTTCTTGTTTAGAGATCTCACCCCACGTTTGGGGAATGCTTATTTCAGGTTCAGGTAGTATGGGGGCTGATGTCTCTGGTGGCAAGAGGCCAGAGCATGATTAATGATTATTGTTATAACTGCCTTGATGATAGCATGACTGGATTGGATGTTGTCTATGTTTTCCGCACCTTTATTATTATGTTGTTGATGTTAAGACTGATGTTGGGCTTTCTTGCCTTATTTGTGTGAGCATGAGGTTTGTCCATGTCACTTTATGTTAGTACTTTGAGCTGAGTTGTATAAACTAATAGCTGGTCCGGATTACGTGTTGTAGTTCCGTGACTAGAGACTTATGCTTATGATATTTTTATTAATGAGGTATTCCAGTTAGTTGTTTATTGCAATTATATACAGGAAATGTTTTATTAACTGATTAATAAGCAAGTTGGTAATGATAATGACATCATAATTAAAAAGAAAAAGATATTCCGCATTTTTAATTAAGCGGAGCTTAATACGATAGTATGATAACATTACCTGGTATATACGGGGTGTTACATGCTGCAACAAAACACAGCTGGCGCAAATGAAGATAAGATGCTGAGTCAGCTTTACATCACGCTGAAGTGTGTCATCTACTCACACGGAATTACATAGACCAGGATCAGAAGCTCAAGTATAAAAGGGGACACACTTCACACACACAAAAAATGCTACGAACACTACACATGCTTTAGACATCCAATCAGATCCTAGAGAGAGAAAGTGGGGGAAACACATAGAGAGAATTTGAGGGTTCATTGAGAGAGATCCAACGAATCAAAGGGTGAGGCTAGGGTTTGGTAGAGAGATCATCAAATCCGGTGGATCCCTGCACTATTCCGGTGGCTGAAGCAAGGTTGATGTTGGTGGAGCCTACGGTAGTTGTGAGAGCAGTGCTACAGCAACGTCCCTGTTTTCTTTACTTTAATTTAATGGAATCTTATTCTTTCTTTGTTGTTTCTTCCCACCCAAGTATGGGCTAATTTGTTAAGATTCGGTGATAGAGTACCTTTTATTGTAATGAATTCAATATTGCCTTAATTCTGTTACATGATTTTCCTTTCAATTGCTTAATAAAGTGCTTATTTCTCATTCTTGTTGACTTATCGAGAGAGAGCTGCAAGATAAACAGGGTTTGGGCTATAGAGATATAGGTGAACAAGTATTTTGGCCATAGAGAGATCATTCACACCACAAAATCAAATGGAACTTGTGCTCAATAATTCATAACTATGTTGGCCACAAAGATGTGGGACTTAGTATACATGTAGTGTTGGTGATAGCCCTTGCATGCATTAGTGTTCTGATTATTGAATGGATAATTGTTGTAGCACGGTTACTGCATTCTGGTGAAGTTGCAATAATGGGAAAATTGATCCCAATCTACCTTTGAATACTTGGAACACCTATTTTATTTCTATATTCTTTTAGTTAATTATTAGTTTTTTTTATTTTATTATTTAATTAGCCATTAGCCTTTTACAAAATATTTTTGTTACCTTGATTGCTTCACATTGATCCCAACTTTATAGTTTTCTTCCTGCGAAAGATATCGGGACTCACACATCCACTTTATTACTTGTTGACACGTGCACTTGCGTAATGTGTGATTGATGGGGTACACAATTTCACAACAACTATTATATGCGAGTGCCTTTATGATATGCATGTGGTGTTTCACCTATACGGTAAGCCTGAGTATGTGGTACATACAAGATGGTGAGGCTATGGGTGAGGTGCAAGCGGTGTTCCTTGTACTAACTATAAGTAATAGACGTATTCCTGCATTTCTCTGGCCAGTAGAATAGCTATAACACACATGACATGAATATCTGTTGCACTGCATAGTTTTGGAACTTATATTGGAATTACTGCTTTTGAACTTATATTGCACATGTAAGTGAGCTTGGGGTGGAAGATCCTTAAGGACCCCTTGTCTTACTGATATTTCTTGTTTAGAGATCTCACCCCACGTTTGGGGATGCTTATTTCAGGTTCAGGTAACCCAGGGGTTGAGACCTCTAGTGGCAGGAGGCCAGAGCTGATTTAGATATTGTTGTTATATGCTGACATGTTGGATGCTGGATATGCCTGTTGCTTTTATGCTTTTAGCTTCAGTTGTTATTATGTTGTTGTCTGTTGAGACTTGATAGGCTTTGTTTCCTTATTTGGTGAGCACGGGGATTGTCCATGCCACATTGACTTGACTTTTTGTTTTTAGACTTAAGTTGTAATAATGTATCAGGATATTTTCCGGACTATATGTTGTAATCTCGTGAATTAGATACTCACTTTATTTATGTAATGAGGTATTTTAGTTAGCTGTCTTGCAATTTACATACATGCGATGTTTTTTATGAAATTGATTAAGTAATCAACTTGGCTAAGTATAATGACGTCATAATTGAATCAAGGAAAAAGTTATTCCGCAATTTTAATTAAGCGTAGCTTAATATGATGACATGTTAACAAACCGGGTATACACGGGGTGTTACATTCCACCCCAAGCTCACTTACATGTGCAATATAAGTTCTAAAATAGTTTAACAGTATAAGTTCCAAAATCAGTGCAATGCTACAGATAATCATGTCATGTGTGTCAATGCTATTCTACTGATCAGAGAAAAGTGCAGGAATACGTCTATTACCCATACAGTACCAGCCCTTGCTGTACCCGCCTACATGACCACCCTTGGCCTTCTGTCTAGGCGTGACATCACATACATATTATAAGAGATTGAACTTAACAGCTCCATAGCATTTCAATAAATAACACAAAAAATCACATCATGCATATAAACCACCCCCCATGGGACATGGTGGAACCAACAATGGCAAAGCCGAGGACACGAAAGCTTACCTTGCAAGCTAACTACCCAAGCCAAGAGTCCACACAAGGACAAAGTTCACAACACAGCTCAATCACAATCTATTTGTACAGTAATTCATCATTAATAACCATTACTCTAGGTTACCTTAAGTGATTAAGACTTTCCATCTCATTTTAACTCATTTTATGCATTTTCTACAGGAGTTATTCGAATACTCCTCGATGAGTATTCAAATACTCCAAGTATCGAGAAAGTATTCGATTACTTTCACTAAAGTATTCGAATACCACACACTATCTGAATACTTTACCCCCCAGTATTCGAAAACTTCTTCAAAGGTATCCGAATACTTCTCTTCCCAGAGAAGTATTCCAATACTCCAACAAGGAGTATTTGACTACCAGTGAACAAGTATTCGAATACTACAATAAAAGTATTTGAATACTTCTTCACCACAATGCAGAAATTCGAACTGTCTTCTGCATAAGTCCATATTTAAGGGTTCAAACGTGATTTAGAGTCCAAAGACTCCTTCAACAGATGTTTATAAGCATACTAAGACCCCAGAAACATATTCTTTTACTTAAATAGTTCAATTTACACTTTTTAACCAATTAAACAAGTTAAACTCATCAAAACACCAAAGCTATGATCATGGTATACCTTAGACTTCACAAACTCAGAAAAAGACTCCTCCTTGGAGCTTCTAACACAGTCCCACAGTACTGACTTCCAAGGCCCACGAATTTGACACCTCAAGGTGGTTTCTTTCTCCACAAAGCTCACAACTTGGAGCACAAAATGTCAAGAAAGTGACTCCTCTCCAACAACTCCGAAAACAACACCTTAAACCTCTCAACTCAGCAGCCTATACTCAGAGATGAGTGGCCTCACACCCTCATAAGGTTCACCACAAGTGTTTACAAGGTCAAAGTGAAGGGATTAAAGGAAAAGGTGAGTTCTTGAGGCAATTCTATGGAGAGAGCTCAAGTTTGAAAGGGAATAGCAATGGAATAGTGCACACACATTCTGACCAGCCACCATTCACGTTGGGTAAGTATTACGGCCTAGGGTTTTGTGCCCTTAGGCTTATATAGGCACTTAAGTTTTAAACACACAGTATTAACAATAATAGCTACGCTTAGCATTTTAGTCTCAAACTTAAGATTATGAACCTACTCATTTTTCCATGATTATCATATATCTATTTTATTTTTTGTAGCACCTTTTTAGTACGCGCTTTTCCATAGCCAGTAATAGTTCTGGCACCAGTTCTCATTATTTTGACTTGAAACTTGTCTTACTAGTCCTATATAATATTCTAGGAATATTCATGCACTTATTATAATTTTCCGGGATACTTTATCGGTACTCATTTATACCGGGTAGCAGAACCGGTATCTGCACCTTTCGTCCGAAAAGCGACTTTCAGCATTATTACTCACTCACTATAATTATTAAAGCCTCATAATAATTATTAGGGTCAATTATGCAATTATTTCCTAATTCTCACATTTAATTAATTAATTTCCTTAATTAATGGTGCAGGTTCTTACATTCACCCCACTTTTTTAAGAATTTTGTCCTCAAAATCAGAAACATACCTGTCTCGAAACTCAGGGTACTGCCGGAGAAGCTCGTCCTCACGCTCCCAAGTTATCTCCTCAGGAGTTCGCCCAGTCCACTGCACTTTGACCAACGGGATGGTCTTGCTCCTTAGCTGCTTCTCGCACCATGCTTTGATGTTATAATGCTGTGAGCTATTATATGCAATATGCTTTTATGATATGCATGTGGTGTCCACCTATACGGTAAGAAAATGTAGTACATACAAGATGATCGAGAATCCTGATTGGTCCGACGGGAGTATTTAGGTTCTCCCGAACCTCCACATCATCCGGTTGCACCACGTGCGAATGATCTGCTATGTATCTCTGAAGCTGAGACACGTGAAACACGTCGTGGATGTTGGCCAAGTTCGGAGGCAAGGCAAGCCGGTAGGCAACAGGTCCTACTCTACCAAGGATCTGGTATGGCCCAATAAACCGTGGGCTCAGCTTCCTCACTCCGAGGGCCCGACCAACACCTGTGACAGGTGAAAGTCTCACAAACACATGCTCACACTAACTGAACTCTAGAGGTCGATGCTTTACATCATAGTAGCTCTTCTGCGCCTGCTTCAACTTTTCCCTGATCATCTGGATCTGCTGGGTAGTATTTTGGACAAAGTTCAAGCCAAAAAGCTCCTTGTCTCCAACCTCAGACCAGCAGGTAGGAGTCTGACACCTCCTACCATACAACGCCACGTAGGGTGCCATGCCCAGGCTAGCATGGAAACTGTTGTTGTACGAAAATTCCACCAATGGCAAGTACCTATCCCATGCTGAGACCTGCTCCAAAGTGCAAGCCCTCAACATGTCCTCCAATGTCTGGATGGTCCGCTCAGTCTGTCCATCAGTCTGAGGGTGATAGGTTGTACTCAGTCTCAACTGTGTACCAAAAGTCTCCTGCAGTGCCTCCCAGAACCGAGATGTGAACTTCGGGTCCCTTTCACTAATGATACTCTCGGGGACCCCGTGAAGCCTCACAATCTCGCGAACGTATAGATGGGCCATCTGCTCTGTAGTAAAGCTCACCTTCACTAGAAGAAAATGGGCAGACTTGGTCAATCTGTCCACAATGACCCAGATAGAGTCATAACCAGCATGGGTCTTCGACAAACCCACCACGAAGTCCATGGAAATGCTATCCCATTTCCATTCCGAAATCTCAAGAGGTTGAAGCTTACCAGACGGCTTCTGGTGTTCAATCTTCCCCTTCTGGCATATTAAGCACTTGGACACATAAACAACTATATCTTTCTTCAGGCCCGGCCACCAAAAATCTTGCTTCAAGTCCTGATACATATTTGTAGCACCAGGGTGGATAGTAAACTGCCTCTTATGAGCCTCTGCCATAACCTCCACAATCAAAGGACCTTGAGGAACCACAATCCTTTTCTGAAAGGTCAACAGTCCATCCTCATTCCAAGACACACCGTCCTGGTTCCTCATATACTCAAGGCACTCCCTCTGCACTTGCACCTCCTTAATCTTTGCCATGAGCTCTTTTTCAATTTGCACGGTCTCCATTTCGAGAAGTGCACCTCCAAACAAAGAGGTCACTGTCAGATCTCGAAACTGCTCAATAATGTCATAATCACCCATGGTCAGACTGGATAGACTCACAGATTTCTGACTCAAAGCATCAACTACCACATTGCCCTTGCCAGGATGGTACTTCAACTCAAAATCGTAGTCCTTCAGATACTCAATCTATCTCTTCTGTCTCATGTTCAGCTCCTTCTGACTGAACAGATACTTTAAACTCTTGTGATCACTGAACACCGCAAACTTCATACCATAAAGATGATGCCTCCAAATCTTGAAAGCAAACACGATCGCAGCCAACTCCAAGTCATGAGTCGGGTAATTCTCCTTATGAGGCTTCAGCTACCTCGAAGCATAAGCAATCACTCCACCTAGCTACATCAACACACTCGTGAGTCCATACGAATGGCGTCTCCTTCCGAGTGAGGCGAGTCAAAGGTAAGACCAGCATGGAGAATCCCTTTGTGAACCTCCAGTAGTAACCGGGAAAACCCAGAAAACTCCTCACCTAGGTAACCGTCTTGGGCCTTTCCCAATCAAGCACGGCCTCTATCTTGTTTGGATCAACTGCAATTCCTTCTGCAGATATCACATGACCCAAAAACTTCACAGACTTAAGCCAAAACTCACATTTTGAAGGCTTAACATATAGTTTTTTCTCCTTCAACACTTGCAACACAATCTTCAAGTGCTCCGCATGTTCCTTCTCCGTCTTGGAGTATATCAAAATATCTTCAATGAAGACAATCATAAACTGATCCAGGTACTGCTGGAAAATCTTGTCCATGAACACTGCGGGTGCATTGGTGAATCCAAACGGGATCAACAAATACTCATAATGACCGTATCTCGAATGAAATGCGGTCTTTGGGACATCCTCCATCTTCACCCGGATCTGATGGTATCCGGACCGGAGATCAATCTTCGAATACACACAAGCACCCTTAAGCTGATCCAACAGATCATCAATCCGTGGAAGGGGATACTTGTTCTTGATTGTCACCTTGTTCAACTGCCTGTAGTCGGTGCATAATCGCATAGTCCCATCTTTCTTTTTCACAAATATGACCGGTGCTCCCCATGGAGACATACTCGGACGAATGAAGCCTTTCCCTGAAAGGTCCTCAATGTGTTTCTTCAACTCAGCCAACTCCGGTGGCGACATCCAGTATGGAGCTAGTGAAATAGGCCCCACACCAGGTAACAGATCTAGGGAGAACTCTATCTCCCTCTGTTGGGGAAACTCAGGAATCTCCTCAAGAAACACCTCGAGGAATTCCCCCACCACAGGAATGCCAGTGAGATCCTCCTGTGTCCCACTCACCAAACCTCCCAACATCACATAGCCAAATGCCCCTGCTCTCAAGGCTTTCCTAGCCTGCAGGACTGAAATGAACGGCGAGGAACTGACTGCGGACCCACACCGAGACATCACCACTCTCTTGGCACAACAATCAATCATTGCACAGATTCTGGACAACCAATCCATGCCCAGAATAATCTCAAGGTTGGCCATCGGCAATCCTATCAGATCCACCGAGAACTCACGACCATCCCTTTGAAACGCCACATCGCGATGAACATTGATAGAATCACACCTTTATCCGGTGGCGGTGGTCACCCGCAACGGTGGAGAAAGCACAGATATGGGCAACTCAAGCCCCAAAGCAATTGGGGTAGCAATGAATGAATGCGTAGCCCCGGAGTTAAACAATACATCAACAGAAGACCCACCAACTGTAATTGTAACACCCCGTATGCATCCGGTTTGTTAACATGTCATAGTATTAAGCCATGCTTAATTTAAAAATGCGGAATATCTATTTACTTTCAATTATGACGTCATTATCATTACCAAGTTGATTACTTAATCATTTTCATAAAACATCGCATGTATGTAAATTGTAAAAGAAATCTAACTGAAATACCTTATAATATAAATAACAGTGGGTATCTAAAATCACCGAATTACAACACGTATTCCGGACATAATCTTGATACATTATTACAACTCGAATCTAGCACAAGGCATAGTCAAATCAATGCGGCATGAACAATCCCCATGCTCACCAAATAAGACAACAAAGCCAACAACGTCTCAACAGCAATATAATAATAACAAACTAATAGCATATCATCAGCGGATATAACCCAGCATCCAAACATGTCAGCATATAAACAGCAATATCAGCTAAGCTCCGGCCTCCTGCCGCATTACCTGAACCTGAAATGGTGCCCCAAATGTGGGGTGAGATCTCTAAAAAGAAATCTCAGTAAGACAAGGGGTCCTCAAGGATCTTCCACTCCAAGCTCACTTACATGTGTCAATATAAGTTCTAAAACAGTTTACACAATATATATAAGTTCCAAAATCAGTGTAATGCACAGATAACCATGTCATATGTGTCAATATAATCTACTGGCCAGAGAAATGCAAGAATAGATCTATTACCTACATATAATGCAAGACGCTACTTGCATCCACCCCAGTCTCACCATCTTGTATGACGCTACATACTCATGCTTACCGTCAACGTGGAACAACACATGCATATTATAAGGCCCTTACACATAACAGTTCAACAACATTCCAATCATAAAGCTTGAAAACTCAGCATGCATATAAACCATTCCCCTATGGGATTTGGTGGAACCAACAATGGCTAAACCGAGGACACGAAAGCTTACCTCGCAAGCTAACTATCCAATACTAGGTCCACACCAGCTCAAAGTCCACAAACAGCAAGATCACAATCTGTTTGGACCAACAATCATATCAATATTCATACTCTACAAGCATATAACATAAAGACCACGTCTTTCCTTTACTATTTACGTCTGTAGGCTTCCTACAAAGCCATAAGCCCCTAAACACTTAGGTTCTGACTTAACAAGTCATTACAGAAGCTCACACTGACTAATCATGGGTCCACAAACCCAAAATAGCATTCTGTATGAATAGTACCTTCATTGTTCTCGAAAGCCTAGAATATCCGGATATATGTCGGGGGCATATCCGGATATCAATATCCGGATATTTCACTGACAATATCCGGATATCAATATCCGGATTCAGAACCCCATATCCGGATATAGATATCCAGATAACCATATCCGGATATCCAATTCCGAATATCAATATCCAAATATCCATATCCGGATATTTCGCCACAAAATGCAGATTCTGCATTTCGCGAGATATCACACCCAAGGCTCCATTTTTAACACTTCTAGACGTTAAAGCATGCATCTTTAAGCTCATTTAGGTTATCTAACACGTTGGTTACTTGTTTATCTCATTAAACATGACAAGACTCCACTTTTACCCATTAAAATTCATGTTCAAAGGTTGGGAAGCTTACCCAAGGTTCAAAACAGAGAAGGGATGCTCTTGGAGCTCACCAACAGCTCCTCAAGTCTGACTTCACAAGGCAAACGAAAATGACACACCAAATGTTGGTTCTTTGCACAAAAGATGACACTTTGAAGATCAAAATACCATCACAAGGTTTCCCACAACTCAACAAACAAAGTCAGCAACCAAAACCCAAGGAACACAACACCTTCAACTCAATGATGGCTGACCTTCACTATCACAAGACACCCCATTATGTGTTTGTCAAGTTTAGGAGGAAGGAATCAATAGAAAATAGGTAACTTGGGAGTTTCTCATGCAAGGAAGAACAAGGAAAGGAGGTGGTAGCCACAACACCCAAAATTCTACGTAGAAACTCAGCCCAAATGACCTAGGAATCTGTGCTTATAGTATTTATAGTCACATTAAGTCTTAATCGCACTGTATTAATGCTAATTGCTACGCTTAGCATTTTGATCCCAAACTTTGGAATATGATCCTACTCATTTTTCTAAGATTTATCATATTTTTATTTTATTTTTCGCAGCACCTTTCCGGTACGTGCTTTTCCATAACCAATATCAGTTCTGGCACCAGTTCTCATTATTTTGACTTGAAACTTGTTTTAGAAGTCCTACATATTATTCTAAGAATATTCATGCACTTATTATAATCTTCCGGAATACTACAACGGTACGCATTTATACCGAGTAGCAGAACCGGTATCTACACTTTTCGTCAGAAAAGCGACTTTCAGTATTATTACTCACTTACTATAATTATTAAAGCCTCATAATAATTATTAGGGTCAATTATGAAATTATTTCCTAATTCTCATATTTAATTAATTAATTTGCTTAATTAACGGTGCAGGTTCTTACATCATGTATATAAACCATCCCCATAAAACATGATGGAACGAACAATGATTAAACCGAGGATACGAAAACTTCTAACTATCCAAATAAGCGTACAACCTATAGACTAGAATGTGCTTGTTCCTTGGCAACAGGAATTGTATTTGTATATGTGTGGACCAGATTTCCACCAATTATGTCAGTACTGGCGCAACACTTTTAGTGACACTATTTTAAATTTAGTTACTTATATTAAGAATAAGTCATTTACACTTATATAATACTATCTTGATAATAATGTACACTTAATTTTTTTTTAAAAAAAAATCATGAATATTGAATTTTAATCTACAACTTTTATTTCACATTTTGAAGAACATATAAAACGAAACTTTTAATCTGACAATTAAATTATTAAAACTTAAATTTGTTAGACGATATAAATTGGATAAAATTTATTTCGAGAAAAAGTGGAGTTCCCACTTAAGTGACCTTTATCTCCATATATGAAAACCCACTGTTTTTAATTTTTCGTTTAATATGAAAATGCATCAAATATTCTCAAAATATATAATTTAATGACTCTTTATATTTATTACTCTGTTTTTACCACAGGGGATAAGTAATTCTAAGAGAAATTATAGGGTTTTTTGAACTTTTCGTTATTATTTTCATTGATTTTTCAGTATGATAACTAAAGGAAAATAGAAAAACTTCCAACAAACTCCTTGATCATTACAGAGATAACTCAATGCAAGCAGCATGTCACAAAGACCTTAGAAGATTTGAACATTTTCTTTTAGGGTTTTATGTTTATTATGTTTTAGGAAAAGTGATTGTGTAATGTTATAGAGATTCATTTTGCGTGCCATATTATTTATTTATTTTTTAAATGTGTGGACCCCACAAAATGTTGTGTGTACAGGAAAGTTTGTTATGTTATGTTAAAGGAGGAAATGAAAACCCTTTCTTTTATTGCTAATTTGAGTCATTCTAAGTATATAACCACTACATAAAATACGGCGTTTAGCCACGGTTGACCACGTGGCAAACGATGGCTAAACCAGTCGCTAAATGAATTGGCCACGTTTCCACAGCCCATGCACAATACTGGCGTCGCATTTATTTTGCCACAGGTATTTTTTGCTCTCAACCACGATGCTATAGAGTGTGGTAACATTTTTCAATCTTAATATTAGCAATGACAACAACCGTGGCTATTTCTGTCCACTGCATAAAAAAATATATTAATTGATCCTAATCAATTTTGAATGCTGATTCAAAGAAAATAAAAATCAAACGAATAATGCAGGAAAAGTACTTGAATATATTTGTATACAAATATCAGCAACGTATTTGACCAACACTCATTAGAGACAAATTTGAGTCTTTAATTTATGTTTTTTTTTTCTATTATTTTTGTAGTTTAACTTTTCATACTGTGCCAATGGAAACACCACAATCAATGTTAGAGGAGCCAGTTCGTTTGTTAACACCAATAAAATTGTCCAAAACCCCAAAAATAAAGATAACAAAAAGGCATTATATGCTGGCAATTAAGTGCATATGCACATGCGTGAACAAACAGCCAGAACTGATAAAAATTACATTATAGCTAAGATTGTTTTTCTTAAGATTGCCCCATCCTCCATGGCTAAGAAAAAAGACTAACCTCTGAGAATGAGGGGAAGAGTTGCCTCCTGCACTACAGTCATTTTCTCATATCCAGCATCCTTGACTCCTTTTAATGAAAGTGGGGAGACTGAACATTGGTCGAATCTGCGGCATCATATATTAAAAATCATACATACAGAATACAAGAGCAATATAATGTAGTAAACTAGGATAAGAAGGGTCAGGAATACATCAAAGTTATGGAAGGTGAGCAGCATGGATGTATAAGCTAACATGGAAGCTTCTAGTTGCAACAAGGAGTGTTAGATCCCATTTGAGAAGCAATAAAGGCATATGGCAATACAGGAAACATGAAGCTTCCAGTCGCAAAAGGAGTGTTAGAACCCATTTGAGAAGCAATAAAGGCATATGGCAATCATTTTGATAAAAGTGTCACATCTGTGTTTGGCATTGCTGCATCAAGCTGACTTCAAAATATGTTTAATCTAAAGGTAAATTTACTAAGATGCTTTCCCTTTCTTGCATTAATGTAAACTGACTGCCAGCAAAACCACATACTTTACTCATCAAAGTATCAAAGTGCAATTCATAAATGAATTTTCCATGTTATATGGCAACAACATAAAACATTTTGCTAAGGCTCCCCTGTTGGAAAAATGAACACATGAAATGAAACACAACTTTAAAATGTATTGAAAAAATTTGATGGGGTACAAAAAATGCTGTGGACTTTTGTCTCTCTCTCTAATACTTTTCTTATAATTTAGTGCTTCGGCACTCCCTCTTTTTTCTCTGATTTTTGATACAACACACACACACACTAATAGCTTAACATATATCTCTATTTATAGTCATTTGTTTTTCCGCTTTTGTTGGCCAGTACAGTTGCCAACTTTTGCAATCCAACTCAATTTGATTTTGTCTTCTTTTACCGCCACAAGTTGCCAACCGCTTTGACAGAAATGAATGCTAGCTGTAAAATAATACACGTGGAAATGAATGCTAGCTGTAAGTTGAGATACAGCTCTTGATATTTCTAGCAAGCGGTGTAAGAAAGTAGTGGCAATATTGAATTGTTGCTACAGCATCATAGATATCACTTAAGCTTCTCATCCTTGCTGCTGCTCCCCCTGAATTGTTGCTACTGCTACTGCTACCTGAGGTTGAGGCTGTAGATGCAGGAGTTGTTAGATTAGGACTTTGTGGAGGTGTCTGATCATTTCCTGCTTCAACTGCTTGCTCTATTGAGTTATCATCATCTTTAAAGAATAACCCTTCTACTTTTTTTTCTTCATCATTCCATCTCCAGTAATCTGCTTCGTCAAACTCCACATCTCTTGAGATGATTACCTTTTTTGTCAGGGGATTGTATAATCTGTAAGCTTTACTCATATGCTCAAAGCCAGTAAAGATACATTTTTCTCCTTTATCATCTAACTTCTTTCTTTTCTAATCTGAAATATGGGCATATGCAATGCAACCAAAAATTCTTAGATAGCTTACCTCTGGCTTTCTACCACTCCATGCTTCATTTGGTGTTTTGAACTTGATACTCTTTGTTGGACATCGATTCAATAGATAGGCAGCACATTGGACAGCTTCGGCCCAGAGTGTTCTTGGCAGATGCTTTTCTTTGAGCATGCTCCTTGTCATATCAAGAATTGTACGGTTCTTTCTTTCTGCTATACCATTCTGTTGTGGTGTGTAGGCTGCTGTCAGTTGATGAATTATTCCATTTTCCCTACAAAATTCTTCAAATAATTTGGAAGTGTATTCACCTCCCCTATCTGTTCTGAGTGTCTTCAGATACTGACCACTTTGCTTTTCTGTCATTGCTTTGAATTCTTTGAATTTTTCAAGAGCTTCTGATTTTTCTTTAAGAATATATACCCAAGCTTTTCTACTAAAATCATCAATAAAATTAATATAATACTTGTTTCCTCCAAGAGATGGAATATCAAATGGACCAGCTATATCTGAGTGAACTAACTGCAATGGTCTTTTTGCTCTCCATGATTTGCCAACTTCAAAGCTTTGTCTATGTTGCTTTCCTTTCATGCATCCTTCACACAGCTGATCGGGTTGATTTATCATTGGTAATCCATTTACCATCTTTGCTTTTGATAACAGCTTCAGGCCAGTGAATCCAAGATGACCAAATCTAAGATGCCAAAACCACGAACTATCTTCTATCATGGTCTTCATGCACTTTATTGCACTTGTCTGGATGTTTAGCTTGAATAGATGATTTCTCGTCATATCAGCTTTTGCAATCAATTCTCCTTTCTGATTTCTCATAATGAGAGAATTATTCTTCAAATGAATATCATATCCTTTTTCTAAAAACTGACCAAGACTGAGGAGATTGCTTTTCAAAGACGGTATGTAATAAACATCTGAAATGTATTTTCTATCTCCATTCTTTGTGAATATCATAATCTTACCATTGCCTTTAACCGGAATCTTTGATAGATCACCAAACGTAACTTCTCCTTGGACTTCCTTATTAAGCTCTGTGAATAACTCCTTTTTGCCACACATGTGATTACTAGCTCCAGTATCAAGGTACCAAATATCTTTCCCACTATCTTCCTCGCCTTTGTAAGTGAACAATATGGTCGGTTCATCATCTTTCTCTTCAGTTGTTGTATAATGACTTCTCTCCGCAACTCTGGCAGCATCTCTACACTTGTAACAGCCCCAAACCCTGTAGCAGATATTGTCCGCTCTGCCCCCTTCCGGGACTCACGGTTTTACGTTCTGGGGTTACCCCAAAAGGCCTCCACTAGGAAAGGTTTCCACACCCATATATATGGCATGCTTTGTTCTCCTTTCCAACCGATGTGGGACATTACATCCTCCCCCACTGGGAATACAGCATCCCCGTTGTACACACCGGTCCAGGACCAGGCTCTGATACCATAAAATGTAACAGCCCGTGTTAACCCGGATTGTTAACACACTATCGTATTAAGCCACGCTTAATTAAAATGCGGAATAACTTTTTTTCTTTAATTCAATTATGACGTCATTAACTTAACCAACTTGATTACTTAATCATTTTCATAAAAATACTGCCTGTATGTAAATTGCAAGACATCTAACTGGAATACCTCATATATAACTAATAGGTGAGTATCTAAAGCCACAGGTCTACACAAGTAGCCTGGGTCAAAATCCTGATACTTTAATTACAACATTAATTTAATAAGACGATAACAATCATGTGGCATGGACAAACCCCATGCTCACCAAATAAGGCAACAATGCCCACAAATAGTCTCAACATAAATAGCATAATCAAAGCGGAAAACATAACAGCAGTCAAATAAACAGCAATCCACAACCAGCACGTCAGCATAATTATCAGCTCAGCTCTGGCCTCCTGCCACCTGAGCCCTCAACATTACCTGATCCTGAAATAAGCGTCCCCAAACGTGGGGTGAGATCTCTAACAAGAAATCTCAGTAAGACAAGGGGTCCTCAAGGAGTCTCCACCCCAAGCTCACTTACATGTGCAATATAAGTTCTAAAACAGTATCACAGTATAAGTTCTAAAATCATGCGATGCAGCAATTAATCATGTCATGTGTGCTTTCAAATCTACTGGCCAGAGAAATGTAGGAATACGTCTATGCCTACATGAGTACATGGATACTACCTGCACCTCACCCACATGCTTCTCCATCTTGTATGTACTACATACTCAGGATTGCCGTCTAGGTGGACACCACATGCATATCATAATGCTCATTACATATAAACAGCTCAACAGCATTTCCAAAATAATCAAAGCATGTAACACAGCATGCATAAACCCATCCCCATGGGACATGGTGGAACATCAAAATGGCTAAACCGAGGACACGAAAGCTTACCTTGCAAGCTAGCTATCCAAGCCAAGAGTCCAACCACTCACAAGTCCACAACAGCAGTATCACAATCTGATATGGACCAATAATACATTAATAATCATGCATCACAAGCATACAACTTAAAGACTACGCCTTTCTTTTACGTTTTACGTCTCAAGGCTTCCAACAAAGCCATAAGCCCTTAATCATGTGATTCTGACTTAGTTCATTAATTACAGAAGTTCAACTTCCTTAAACTAGGGTCCACACACACCCAATAGCTTACTGTTCATACAGTAAGGCTACTGTCTGCGCAGAACCCAGGATATCCGGATATCAGAAGGGGCATATCCGGATATGCCATATCCGGATATCACACTGGACATATCCGGATATGTCATATCCGGATACCCAGGTCCCATATCCGGATATCAATATCCGGATACCATATCCGGATACTGATATCCGGATATCTGTTCGACAAATATCCGCATATCTCACGACAGAATGCAGTTTCTGCGTTTCGTGAATATCCATCCCAAAGATCCAACTTTTAACACATGTACACGTTAAAGCATGCATCTTTAAGCATATACAAGTTCATTTAGGTGTTGGTTACTTCATTTTAACTTTTTACATGTCAAGACACCAACTTTAAGCAAGATAAACTCATGATCATGGTGAGGTAACTTACCAAAGTTCAAAACAGAGGCAAGTTGTGCTCTTGGAGCTCTCCCAAGGTTCCTCAAACTCAGCCTAAGTAGGAGCACGAAAATGGCACTTCAAGGTGGGTTCTTGCACCACAAGAAGGCACTTTGAAGCTCACAATGACTACCACAAGGTAGCCATCACTTAAGCTCCAAACTCATGCTCACTAACTACACACACACAGCTTTCTCACTCAGAATGATGGCCACAATGCAGCCCCAAGGTTAACTCTCACCTTCACAATGCTTAAACAAGCATGAAAGGTGATGATCAAGGCCAAAAGAAGAAGAAGAAGAGCAAAGGAAGCTCAAAGAGTGAAGGAGAGTCAATGGAACAGTGTTTTTCCACCCTCAGCTGCAGCCTCCACGTTTTGGTATGTGATTCTAGGGTTTTGTGCCCTCATAATGTGCCTATTTATAGGCACAAGCCACTAATCGCACAGTATTAGCCTTAATCGCAAAGTAAAAGATCTTGATCTCAAACTTCGGATTCTGGACCTACACATTTTTCTAAGATTTGTCATATTTTTATTTTATTTTTCGGAGCACCTTTCCGGTACGCGCTTTTCCATAGCCAGTATCAGTTCTGGCATCAGATTACGTCATTTTGACTTGAAACTTGATTTACAAGTCCTACATAATATTCTAGTAATTATCATGCATTCGTTATAATTTTCCGGGATACTTTTCCGGTACACTTTTATACCGAGTAGCAGAACCGGTATCTGCGCTTTTCTTCCGAAAAGCGACTTTCAGCATTTCTACTCACTCAATATAATTATCTAAGCCCATTAATAATTATTAGGGTCAATTATGGAATTATTTCCTAATTATCATAATTAATTTGCTAATTACCTTAATTAGCGGTGCGGGTTCTTACACACCTGCCTTGCGGCTTCTTCATAGCAACTGGTTTGACAACTGATCACCAAGTTATTTTGTTCTTGTTACCACCCTTGGTTTTCCCTTGGATTTAACAAGACTTTCAGCAAAACCTACACCGACTGCATTCTGTCTAGCAGAGCTGCTAGACGCAGCAAACATGTCATTAAGAGTCTGAAGCATTTCTACTCCACTCTTAATCATGTACACTTGCTTCTGCAAGTATTTGGAAAAATGACAATAATATAGCAGGGAACTACCATATCTGCCCTTTCCCAATCTGAGAAATGCATCTTAGTTTCCTTAGACGCATCCTCTGCAGGTTGCTATGGCCCTCGCTTTGTTTTGGACAAATTTTAGCTTCCATGTTTTAGAACAATATCAAAAATTTGCTTTTCACTTATTCATAGTTGGTACCATCTAGAGGTTTTTGACTCATAATCATTCCTATGCTTCAAGACAGTTGAAACCTCATGAGGAGAACTACCCGACTCACGACTTGGAGTTGGCAGCCATTGTTTTTGCTTTCAAGATTTGGAGGCCTTTTGGGGGTAACCCCAGAACGTAAAACCGTGAGTCCCGGAAGGGGGGCAGAGCGGACAATATCTGCTACAGGGTTTGGGGCTGTTACAACACTCATAGCTGAGATGACCATATCTGTTGCAATTATAACACTACAAGTGAGATTTATCACCTCTTTGTTGAAATCTTCCTCATCCTCGGGTCACGAAACCACGACCTCGACCACGATTATTATATGCTCCTTGATCACGTCCATATACTACAGCATCAGTCTGAAATCTTCTATTTGTTTGGCTATATCCACCACGTACGCCATGACCACCTCGAGTGTTGAATCCACCTCGGGTGTTGAAACCTCCTTTATATCCACCATGATTTCCTCTGCCACGTCCATAGCTACTGCTACTGGCTTGATTAGCATCAAAAGATAACTTGCTTTGCAAAGCTTGCTCCAATTTGCTAGAACTTTCATTAAGATTCATTCTTTGCTCGTGAGCTTGAAGAGAACCCACAAGCTCATCAATAGATATAACTGACAAGTCTTTGGCTTCTTCAATGGCAGTGAAAATATAATCGAACTTTCTTGTTAGTGATCGTAGAATTTTCTCCATTACTCTGACATCATCTAAAGTCTCTCCATTTCTTTTCATCTCTTTGGCCACCTTTTGCACTCGTGAGGAATAATCTGTAATTGGCTCTGCATTCTGCATTTTTAAGTTTTCAAACTCAGCTCTAAGTGATTGGAGTCGTACCTTTTTAGCTTTGTCAACTCCTTGGCAAGACTTCTGTAAAATTTCCCATGCTTCCTTGGATGATTTTGCATCTGATATTTTCTCAAAGGTTGATTCATCAACACCTTGAGAAATTAAGAAAAGAGCCTTTTTGTCCTTCTTTCGTGATTCTTTAAGCGTCTTTCTCTGGGCATCTGATAAAAATGCTTCTGCAGCTGCATTGGCGGGCTCCATGTATCCATCTTCAACAAGGTCCCATATATCTTGGGAACCTAGCAACGTCTTCATCTGAATGCTCCAATTTCCATAATTACTCTTTGACAACTTTGGAATCTGTGGTTGCATCATCTCCGCCATCTTTGACCGAACGTGGCTCTGATACCACTTGTTGGAAAAATGAACATAGGAAATGAAACACAACTTTAAAATGTATTGAAAAAATTTGATGGGGTACAAAAAATGCTGTGGACTTTTGTCTCTCTCTCTAATACTTTTCTTATAATTTAGTGCTTCGGCACTCTCTCTTTTTTCTCTGATTTTTGATACAACACACACACAATAATAGCTTAACATATATCTCTATTTATAGTCATTTGTTTTGCCGCTTTTGTTGGCCAGTACAGTTGCCAACTTTTGCAATCCAACTCAATTTGATTTTGTCTTCTTTTACCATCACAAGTTGCCAACCGCTTTGACAGAAATGAATGCTAGCTGTAAAATAATACATGTGGAAATGAATGCTACCTGTAAGTTAAGATACAGCTCTTGATACTTCTAGCAAGCGGTGTAAGAAAGTAGTGGCATTATTGAATTTGTATTCTAACATCCCCTTCCAGGATATGACTAGAATGTGCTAGTAAATTTAAAAGAACAAAATCTAATAACATTAATATTGGGCAGGTTAGTAAACATGAACTATCGAATTGAAGAGTACAGAGCATTGGAGATGTGAAAAGGAAAATGGATGTCACTGAAATACCTGCTCCACTGCGTCAATTCTTCTGAATTTGAGTAACCAACTCTTTTGTCCAGGGTGACCTCTACGTTCCTCCAGCTCAACTTGTTGAATGGTTTCTCCACACAAAACCTTATGCCTCAACCATCTTCTCCCAGGCTAGTCAATGATTATATTGGCCAGATCTTCGTCGCTGGTGATCGAAATCAAGGTTTCCAAGTCACCGTTCGACAATGGACACCGCATTGTCACCGAGGAACAACACAACTCACCAAGCTTCACCGTCAACTCTATAAAACACAATCACACACATGAACAATCTCAAATAAATCAACCAAATTAAGAAAGATGAAGGTGAAATTGAATGAACAAGCAAATCAGAAACAAACCTTAGAAAGAAATGGAAAGATTGGAAATAAAAAAAATTGTACTCCGCATTCTCCATTGTCGATTCAAGCAGCCTCAGTCTCGGCCCTGAGCCATGTTCATCATCGTGCGAATTGTAAATGATGGTTTTCGTAAGCTGGTAAAATAGCATTTCTTTCGTAAAGGATGATGAAAATTGGCGAAATCCCTAAGCGAAAGAAGACGACGGAGGAGAGAGAAAAACTATTGGGGACAAGATGTACAACCTAATAAGTAAAGTAGATGGATCTGGGTGTTACTTTGCTAAAATGTCCTTGAAGAAATGGATAAGTTAGAAAATTTTAAAATATTGACTGTCTACATAAAGCCGTGGTTAAAATACCGTGCTTATACGTCGTATTTCTTGTAGTGAACAGATGTGAAGCACAATCCAAAGAAAATGGGTCATTCAGGCATTTTATCGAACACGAGTAGGCAATTCACCAAATGGTCTAAACTAAGTTATTGTTCCTTTGTTTTGTTTCCAAATAAAATGATATAACAAAGGAAAAGTTAAGAACCGAACTAGAGAGAGTACATGAATACCAGGTAGAGTGAAGTGTGCAAGTTAGGAATAGACACTAGATCTGCTCTCAAAATCCACAGAAACACACACATAAGAAGAAGAATAAGAACAAAATACTATAACATTTAAAGATCTATATATAGCATGCAGATTAGAAAGGTTGCATATCAGAAAAGTCACCGTAGCAATGAAAACCCCAAGATTTGAAGCTCAATTGCAAGCATAATGCATGATGAAGAAAGGAACCGAGTTCTAATTGAAGCTCACTATTAAGAAAGGAACTGAGTTCCATGCTAAACTCTATTAGATTTTGAGCTAAACTCTAGGGTTTATTGGTAACACAATAGATAGAGGGGTGAATAAAAAAAGAAAGTGTTTTCTATAAAAGAAATTTTAAAAAAAACTCAAAAATAATTCCGCTACATTTAAAAAATGATGTCGCTAATTGGGGGCATATTTGTGTTTTCTCAATGAGGAGGTTACGTTTATAACTTTTTTTTTGTTTACAACTCTTACAACCTCAACTATGTTCTCCCGGGAGAACACTACTGGAGAGTGTTCTCCCAGATAACATAGTTGAGGTTGTAAGAGTTGTAAACGTAACCTGACCCTTTTTCAATATGTAATAAATGTGGTTAAAATTATGTTGCAATTGGCAGTGTTTTTTGTGGTGTTTTAAAGATTAAAAGAAAGTGTACTTTTATTCATGCATAATGATTTACTACTGAATTTTCAATTTTAACACAAAGGAAATGTTACGTTAGTTATGATAAATTAAGGTGTAATGTCCTCAATAGCATACGTTAGGATAAAAATATACAATAAAACTACAAATTATATATGATGATAAAGCAGGATTAATTATATTTAAAAAAAATTATTTACATAGAGTACATAACATGATTTATAACAAAAAAAATTATAAATATAATATTCCCATAATAGTATAATGCAATTTACTATTAAAAATATACATTGACATTCCTCGGGAATTAACTCAACATCAAAATTTTCTTATATTAAAACTAATTGCGCTTTACTATTATGATATTTTGAGTCTCATCATTAATTACCCTTTACTTACATAGTTTTATTCACTCTTACATGGTAAAATTAGCAAAATGCTATATATATATATATATATATATATATATATATATATATATATATATATATATATGGGACATGATCCGTTTACAAATTTTTTTTGCAATTACACTAATTTAGGACCGGTCGTACACTGTGTGATTAATGTAGGACCGGTCCTACATAATGTAGTTTATAAGAGTTTGTAAATATGAAAGTTTGTAAATATAACCTGCCCCTATATATATATATATATATATATATATATATATATATATATATATATATATATAGCTAGCCTTATGAATTCATTGTACTAAAGAGCAGGGAAACAACATGTGGTACATTTTGATAGGGAGTGACACGTTGTAAGTCTGTCTGTGGGGCATATTCTCACGTTCATTTCTCTGTGCTAAGCTTGAAAAAATAGATTGATCGATAAGCTTATTCATCATGTGGATAAAGGAACGGGGCACGAAAACGTAGCAGATATGTTCCAACATATTTAGATCTTGAAACGGGCAACAGCCGTCAGCCGTTGCATATTATATTGATTTTTCTTATGATATAGTTGACCCACAAAAGTTTATGTATCATCATTACCATTCTACGTACAACTTTCAAAGCTTCAGGCACGATAAGTTCCTAGCAAAAAGGTGTTGCATGCACTTTTCATTTTTTCACCGGCTAGGATGTTTATTAAATATTAAACATTGATTACCGAATCGTTAGCTCGATTAGTTTATTTTGGTATATAACTTTTCTTGAGATATATAAAATCATTAATATAACCTCACCCAATAACTTAAGTTTTTGAGTTGAATTGGTTCTTTACACAGTATCAGAGCCTCGTGTCCCGGATTCGATCCTCATCGCCCCCACTTTCTTTCAAGTGGAATTTCTTTGTTCGCACAGTTAGGTGGGCCTGTACAATATCCACCTTTCAAGCTTAGTGGGCTCTCGTGTGAGGCGGCGTCTTAAGATATATAAAACCGTTAATATAACTTCACCCAATAGCTTAAGCTTTTGGGTTGAATTGGTTCTTTACAACTTTCAATCAATTTTCTTATATATAAATTTGTCCAAACATGCATGCAAATTATATATGCATTGTAGTTTTTGTCTTCTTGTTTGGTCAATAATATTTTATCTGTTAAAATAGGGTTCGAAAGTTTCATTCAATAATTACAACATATCGAGCCATGGATATTCTTATTATTGTAAAAAAGTCCACGGGCTATGCTACTATATAACCCACCTAAACCAACTATATTCAAGCCAGAAGCAGTTGAAGAAATCTATACATTCAAACCAATTATATTCAGGTCGCTTTAAGTATGGCTTCACCAATCAAATTCACATTGTTCACAGCTTTTTTAATTGTTTTAGTTGCGGGTGTTGCTGCTCAAGAATATAAAAAGCCAACTAACAACCTTGAGCACAAAATGTATAATCATGCAGAAGGACTCAGTAATCATGCAGTGATGGGTGGACACTTTGCATTTCTGCTTACAATTTTTATTGCAAGAGATTTGCTTTAAGAACTCTTTCAGTTTGTTTCAACAGCTCCCCATTTTTTTCTTCGTGCTTGTTTTAGTCTTGAAATGTCATATACATTTTGGACTTCTGTGTGTTGTTTGGAATTGTGTAATAATAAGCTGTGATTATCTATAGTATATATGCAGCGTTGTCAAGAGTTTGAGCCGGTGATATATATGCTTCTTTGTAATGTAGAAGGGAAATTTGATGGGGAGTGGTTTTTATATAGGGAAATTATACTCTTATGTCACATAAGATTCATCTCTCCTGTTACAATCACATAAAAAGATGTGTCTCATTTTTTTTTTAAATTTTGGTGGAACCACTTAATTTATCTCACAACATAAGATAACATAAGATAACTTCTCTTCTACAACATGAGAGAAGTAAAGCCCTTATATATATATATATATATATATATATATATATATATATATATATATATATATATATATATATATATATATATATATATGCAGCATTTTCGTTGTTCATCCTAAACATATTAGTTGGAATTTTATATTAATAAGATGTGATTTATATATAGTATATATGCAGCATTCTCATTTTTCATCTACCAAATTAATTAAGGAAACGGTAAATAAGCATCTACCCCTGATTATGAATTTTCATATATATACCTAATAATTGGAATTTTGCGAACAATATTATTATTAGCTGTGAAAGGATGGAATTATTTAAGCATGCATATTTGCAAAGTGAAATTCCATCTCAAATGGAGCCTCTCAGATTAAATTGTTTTTCCTCCAATTTGTATTCCTTGTAGACTTATGCAAAAGGGGCATGCTAAAATATCATAAACTTTGTCACATGCATAATGAGAATTGATCTCGTAATATAACCGTTCAAATTCATCCTCATAACATAACATGTAAAAAACTAATTCACCTAAAAAAAGTCAAACTATTGGTGGAGGGTACTTTATTATTCCTTAACATAATTTAGAGCCTTTTGAAAATTCCTTTATAACATTGCTTAAGTCAATTATGTATTGGAGGAAGAGCAGCTTCGAATTCCAGAGATAAAGTCCTAGGCATCTAAGACCCCACTAATGACAATGAGAATTAGTTGTTGAATATTAATGTTAAGAATGACTAATTGTAACATATAACATGCAAATTTTTACCCAATGCAGGAGATCCTAATCGATGACACAAACAACATAATAAAACATGCAGTGAAAGGAAGGATGCCAATGGGCCATCGCTGGTGCATCCGAACTTGCTTATCGGCGAATCAACTGATTGCCATAGGGAGGCAAAAAATAGAAATTAGTCGATTTGTCGATCGAAGACCCGGTTAGGCTTCGAAGGTCATAAATAGCCTAGCGCCTAATTCCTTACTGGCCCTAAGGATGGCTTAGATTAGAAGCCTCTTTTGGGGGCTTACAAGGGGGATCAATAAATAGTACGTACATTTCACTCTTCCAGCGAAAGCAATTATTGTGATGGACTCACCCTATCAGCTAAAAGAAAAGTCACTCTTTTAGTCATAGTGAAACCAATAGAGCTATATCTTATAGGCACTAAAGAAGTGTTTAAAGCCTTGAGTATAAGAGCTCGCCAAAATGAAGCCTGCCTTTTTCATTTCAGCCCCTTACGCTAACATCGTTCGGTTCCAGGACCCTCTATCCTCTGGGATTCTTTTTTCATACGTAGTCTTTCAACACTTGATTCAATGGCCTTCTGCTTTGATGCTTCGCTTAGCTCTACTACTCCTATGATATTGATTTATTAAGTGCATAGCTGCTGGCAGGAGGTAACAAGAAAAAGAAGATCTTTGTTCACTAACTAAAATCCCTCATTGGATGAACATTTCATGGGATTCTTCCAATACTTATTGATAACTAGTACACCACCTTCTATTCTTAGCCATAGAGAGCCCTCCTCACTCATTTCTTGCTTGCTGCTCGGTTCCCCGAGTCCTATAACATCTCGTAGTACTCCGGTTGTTAACATCATGATATTATAGCGTACACAGCGGAAGATTTTATTTAAGGATTAATAAAATGTCTCGTAAAAATACGAATAAACTTTTTCCAAAATATTTTCTGAAAACATTTATAAAACATTCACGTGAGATACTGCGAAAGCACAAATCTAAACATAATCTACTAATTAATCCCATGAGCCAATATTAGTGGCCATTGACCATCAAGATATGTTCTCCCAAAGTTCACCTAAAAACTGCTAATTTCCAGAAAATTCGCCAGAGTTTCCTTTGTTTCTCCAACATTTCCCAAATTTGTACAAGTGGTCTATGTAAGAACCCGCACCGCTAATTAAGGTAATTAGTGAGTTAATTATGATAATTAGGAAATAATTCCATAATTGACCTTAATAATTATTATTGGGCTTAAATAATTATAATGAATGGGTAAAAATGCTGAAAGTCGCTTTTCGGAAGAAAAGCGCAGATACCGGTTCTGCTACTCGGTATAAATGCGTACCGGAAAAGTATCCCGGAAAATTATAACGAATGCATGATAATTACTAGAATATTATGTAGGACTTGTAAAATAAGTTTCAAGTCAAAATAACGTAATCTGATGCCAGAACTGATACTGGCTATGGAAAAGCGCGTACCGGAAAGGTGCTCCGAAAAATAAAATAAAAACATGACAAATCTTAGAAAAATGCGTAGGTCTAGATTCCAAAGTTTGAGATCAAGATCTTTTACTTTGCTATTAAGGCTAATACTGCGCGTGTGTGGCCTTGTGCCTATAAATAGACCCATTAAGGGCACAAAACCCTAGAAACATTCTTCCCCTACGTGAGTGGCTACTGCATGAAGGTGTGAGGCACTATTCCATTGCCTTCCTCACCTTCTTGAGGCCAAGTCTTCCCCTTTTTGCTTGGTTCCTTCCCTTTCCTCTTCATAAACACTTGTGATCATCCTTGTGAGAGTGAAAGGAGTGTTCTTGGGCAGTGTCAACTGCTGTGTGTGTGAGATTAGTGAGCTGAGTTTGGACCTTGAGTGATGGTTACCTTGTGGTAGTCATTGTGAGCTTCAAAGTGCCTTCTTGTGGTGCAAGAACCCATCTTGAAGGTGCCATTTTCGTGCTCCTACTTAGGCTGAGTTTGAAGTGTCTTGGGAGAGCTCCAAGAGCACACCTTGCTCTGTTTTGAGCTTTGGTAAGTTCCCTCACCTTTGATCTTAAGTTTTGATGCTTAAAGTTGATGTCTTGGCCTTGTTTAATGAGTAAACAAGAAGGTATAATGTATATGAACCTAAAATGGATTAAAGATGCATGCTTTAACGTGTACATGTGTTAAAAGTTGGATCTTTGGGTTGGATATTCACGAAATGCAGAAACTGCATTCTGTCGTGAGATATCCGGATATTTGTCGAACAGATATCCGGATATCAGTATCCGGATATGGTATCCGGATATTGATATCCGGATATGGGATCTGGGTATCCGGATATGACATATCCGGATATGTCCAGTGTGATATCCGGATATGGCATATCCGGATATGTTCTTCATGATATCCGGATATCCTGAGTTCTGCGCAGACAGTAGCTGTACTGTATGAACAGTAAGCTATTGGGTGTGTGTGGACCCTAGTTTAAGGAAGTTGAACTTCTGTAATTAATGAACTAAGTCAGAATCATATGATTAAGGGCTTATGGCTTTGTTGGAAGCCTTAAGACGTAAAGCGTAAAGGAAAGGCGTAGTCTTTAAGTTGTATGCTTGTGATGCATAAATATTGATGTGTTATTGGTCCATATCAGATTGTGATACTGCTGTTTGTGGACTTGAGAGTGGTTGGACTCTTGGCTTGGATTGATTGCTTGCAAGGTAAGCTTTCGTGTCCTCGGTTTAGCCATTTTGATGTTCCACCATGTCCCATGGGGATGGGTTTATGCATGCTGTGTTACATGCTTTATTATTTTGGAAATGCTGTTGAGCTATTTATATGCAATGAGCTTTTATGAGATGCATGTGGTGTCCACCTAGACGGCAATCCTGAGTATGTAGTACATACAAGATGGAGAAGCTGTGGGTGAGGTGCAGGTAGTATCCATGTACTCATGTAGGCATAGACGTATTCCTACATTTCTCTGGCCAGTAGATTTGAAAGCACACATGGCATGATTAATTGCTGCATCGCATGATTTTGGAACTTATATTGTAATACTTTTTTTGAACTTATATTACACATGTAAGTGAGCTTGGGGTGGAGACTCCTTGAGGACCCCTTGTCTTACTGAGATTTCTTGTTAGAGATCTCACCCCACGTTTGGGGACGCTTATTTCAGGATCAGGTAATGTTGAGGGCTCAGGTGGCAGGAGGCCCGAGCTGAGTTGATAGTATGATATGCTGTTCTGCTGGATTGACTGCTGTTATGTTATGTTTTTCCGCTTTATTGATGTTATCATGTTGAGACTGTTGATTGGGCATTGTTGCCTTATTTGGTGAGCATGGGGTTTGTCCATGCCACATGGTTTGTTTATGTCTTTTACTTCGCTGTTGTAATTAAAGTATCAGGATTTTGACCCAGGCTGCATGTAGTAGTCCTGTGGTTTTAGATACTCACATTATATTTATGTACGAGGTATTCAGTTAGTTGTCTTGCAATTAACATACAGGCAGTATTTTTATGAAAATGATTAAGTAATCAAGTTGGTTAAGTTAATGACGTCATAATTGAATTAAAGAAAAAGTTATTCCGCATTTTAATTAAGTGTAGCTTAATACGATAGCGTGTTAACAATCCGGGTTAACACGGGCTGTTACAGTCTATGACCTCAAATGGTACCTAATAATCAGTGGGTGGCACACACAAGGACCAGCAATGCCTTGGGGCTCTTACAACCCACAATATACAACAATTCCATATCATATACAGTAGTATACATGCATGAGAGTAAAATGAAATTGAGTGTGAAGATGATATGACTAGTGAAAGGACTAGGGTACCATTGAATGATGAAATTGTATTATCAGTGCAAGGACTGATGTACAATAAAGTTGTGAATTGTATTATCAGTGCAAGGACTGATGTACAATAAAATTGTGTATTATATTATCAGTGCAAGGACTGATGTAAAATAAAGTTGTGAAGCGAATGATAAGAACCTGAGAATGACAAGAATGATCTTTGGTGTAACGCCTCGCAACTCGCAAGGATCAACGACTGTCCCCACATACTAACACAAGACTTGTCAGCATTGCTCCAAGTCAAGCACGCTTAACTATGGAGTTCTTCCGTTCCAGACTACCGAAAAGCAGATGCATCTTATTAGTATAGGTAGTACCAATTAATTCTTATAAGCCATTCTCAATTGTACCGTCCCATACCAGCACAGTCTCTAGAATCCCTCTCTTTTGGGTATTGATTCGATTCATTCATGTACTCCCGTCATTGGAAGCCTGCCAAGAACCACTCCTTGTCCATGCCCTTTCGCACCGGCGATCACTCCCTGCCCTCGTCAGGGTCCGGGAAGTTACATGCCCACGAGCTTTCGCTTGGTTCGTCCTCGAACCACACCGTACTGGAAGAGAGGCCTGCTCTGATCTAGATTGATTAAGTTGAACTTCTGTGTAATTAATGTAAGAAACTGCACCGTTAATTTAGGAAATTAATTAATAAATTATGAGGTTAATGAGATAATTGCATAATTGACCCTAATAATTACGAGAAAGCTTAAGTAATTATGGTAAGTGATTATAATGTTGAAAGTCATTTTTTTTGACGAAAAGTGCAGATACCGGTTCTGCTTCGCGGTATAAATGTGTTCCAGTGAAGTATCCTAGAATTTATAACAAGTGTATGAATATTCTTAGAATAATATTTAGGACTGGATTATCAAGTTTGAAGTCAAAATAATGAGAACTGGTGCCAGAACTAATACTGTCAGCGTTAAAACGCGTACCGAAAAAGTGTTGCGATAATCTAAATAAAAATATGACAAATCTTAGAAAAATGACTAGGTTCAGAATATGAAGTTTGGGATTAAAATGATAAGCGTAGCTATTAACGCTAATACTGCGCGATTAAACTTAAGCATAAGTATAAATACAAGGACACATGATCCCAGGTCACAAATTCCCTCATCCTACGTGACATTTCTGAACTCTTGAGAGGCAGCCATCTCCCTTCACCTTCTCTCCTTCATTGAAGCACCAAGAGAGCACATTTTCCCTTACTTTCTTCACCAAAGTTACTTGTATGAGTGTGCTCTAGCCATGGATGGGTAAAAGTCCAGCCATTTCTGAGTTGTGGGTTTTATTAGGCATATGTAAATCCTGCATTTCTCTGGCCAGTAGAATAGTTACAACACACACGACAT
Organism: Gastrolobium villosum; assembly: GCA_032173675.1. Classification (NCBI taxonomy): domain Eukaryota; kingdom Viridiplantae; phylum Streptophyta; class Magnoliopsida; order Fabales; family Fabaceae; genus Gastrolobium; species Gastrolobium villosum. The sequence goes on along the minus strand of JAVKPL010013358.1, from coordinate 37,760 downwards.
GATTCTATGCTGCATTGCACTGATTTTGGAACTTATATTATTAAACTGCTTTTGAACTTATATTGCACATGTAAGTGAGCTTGGGGTGGAGAAATCCTTGAGGACCCCTTGTCTTGCAGAGATCTCTTTTTAGAGATCTCACCCCACGTTTGGGGCACCATTTTCAGCATGTAATGCGGGGGTTGACCTCTAGCGGCAGGAGGTGGGAGCTTAGCTGATTTGCATGCTGATTATGATGATGTACTTGTTTAGTGATTATGCTGATTTTTATTACTATGTTATTTGTGTTGACACTCTGTTGGGCTTGTTGCCTTATTTGGTGAGCATGGGGATTGTCCATGCCACATTTATTATGTTTGATGCTTTTATTTCCGAGTTGTATAATCTATCAGGATATTCTCCGGACTACGTGTTGTAGATCCGTGAGTAGATACACATTTTATATATGAGGCATTTCAGTTAGTTGTTTATTTGCAATTACATACAGGCATTATTTTGAAATGGTTAAGTAATCAACTTGGCTATTATTAATGAAGTCATAATTGAATGAAAGAAAAAGTTATTCCACATTTTTAATTAAGCGTTGCTTAATTCGATGACATGATATCAAACCGGGTATACACAGGGTGTTACATTTTATGGTATCAGAGCACTTTCTAGAGAAAAGTCTGTATGTATTGCAATGACTTAGGATGTTTTGCTATGTTTTCGTCTTATGAGTTTCTCATTTGGGTTTTGCTATGATTATGCATGTGTGACCACTTTGCGTGGGCCTGGTCAACTCATAAATTGTGTAACATGTGCAGAGTCATGGTGCTTTCCTGGAGAACTCGGGAGACGAGAGAGGGTCAACCCGACCCGGTCCTGACTGCATTGGCTGAGATGCAGGCGGCCCAACAAGCCGACCAGGAGGCTATGAGAATGGCAAATCAGGTTATGCTGGACGCCGTGAGAGAGGCGAACAGGAAAGCCACAGAGGATGTGCTAGAGGCGAATCGCCTGGCGAACATGACCATGATGAGGGTCATGTTGGAGGAGATGAGGGATGGTCCTGCTGGTGGCCAGTATCATACAATATGGTGATTCTGTGGGCAGGTACGACATGGGCTTGTACTATGCGGGTTGTAGACATATGTAAATCCTATATTTTTCTCGCCAGTATAATAGTTACAACAAACATGACATGATTATATCCTGCATTGCACTGATTTTGGAACTTATTTTATTAAAATGCTTTGGAACTTATATTGCACATGTAAGTGAGCTTGGGGTGGAAAATCCTTGAGGAGCCCTTGTCTTATTGAGATTTCTTTTTAGAGATCTCACCCCACATTTGGGGCACCGTTTTCAGGTTCAGGTAATGCGGAGGTTGAGACCTCTAGCGGCAGGAGGCCGAAGCTTAGCTGATATTGCTGTTTGGATGCTGACATTTCTGTTATTTATTATCATGTTATTGTTGAGACTCTATTGGGCTTGTTGCCTTATTTGGTGAGCATGGGGATTGTCCATGCCACATTTATGATGTTATGATTTTAGTTTGGTGTTGTATAAACTATCAGGATTATGTCCGGCCTACGTGTTGTAGTTCCGTGACTAGAGACACACTTATCTATTTTATGAGGTATTTCAATTAATTTTTTGATTTGCAATTACATACAGGCAATCTTTTGAAATGAATTAAGTAATCAACTTGGTAAATGAACATGGCGTCATAATTGAATGAAAGAAAAAGTTATTCCGCATTTTAATTAAGCGTTGCTTAATACGATGACATGATAACAAACCGGGTATACACGGGATATTACATCTGCCCCCTTATTATCTCGCAAAACCAATGGTTGACTGTGGAGCAAGTGAAGATCGGTATGTTTTCCATGAGGGTAATCTTGCAAGTGTTCCGTGAACGACCAGCCAGTGGACAGGAGTGGGCCTGCAAAATGGAATGGAAGGGAAGGTCGCCCTTTTTTAAGAAATGCTCTCAGTGAAGAAAATTAAACTGTCATAGCAAAGACTTAAGTCGCCAACCACTTAGGAATGTCATTTTACTCCCTTCCTCCAACACCTAGACGACAAAGGACGGGGAAATCAAGCCTTTATAGTGAAGCTAGCCTAATGTTGTGTAAGAGCTCTATGTTATCTATGTAATAGCGGCCCTGTGTCTTAACTTCGGGCTGCTTGATTGACTGCTTGAAAATTTGAACCAAGTCTTGGATTCGGAAGAGAAGTAGGCGTAGAGAATATTGGGAAAAATCCCACCTCTGGTTAACTACTTTAGGAGTGTCGGCTCCAAGCTAGAGAAAAGATAGGTTATTACTGAAGCTGTGAAAAAGAATTTCTAGCGAAAGTTTTCTTTTCTTAGTTTAGTCACCGATAAAGAAAGTCGCTAGGCTTCCTGGTGGTATGAAAGATATAGATCTTAGTGCCTTAAACGATCTAGAAAGAGGATTGCTTATCGAATATTACCCATACATAGACGAAAGTAGCATTCAGGCATCGGTGGAAGCGCTAAGCGAAAAAAGTGAAAAAGCTTTGAAGCTGATCGAACACAACGAGAGTAGCGGATTAGCGGCTGATCTTCTACCTGATCTATCTACCATATTAATGTATTAGAGAGACCGAGTTCCTACGAGAGAAGAAAAGATGAACCAGCTCTCTCTATAAATCCCTGTACTTTTGTGAAAGACATCGTATGTAATAGCTTACATGGAAAGGAGCTTGGTAGAAACTCAGATTCAAAATAGAAGTTCCTGAGCTAGAAGGAATGGGATCAGGGTGGATAATAGATTGACTGCCAAGGAGCGGAGCAAAATAGAGGATGTATAATCCACAATTGGCATTCGTACGTTCAAAAATTAAAGAACTCAAGCAAAATTATCACCCTATCAAAAAGAGGGGCGAATATTGTATTTGCTTTTCAACCTATTTCACCTCAAACTCGCCATACTACTTCCATGCTATTGATCTCTTCCATATTTTAAGGTTGGAAGCAGAGGAGGATGAAGTAGTCTTCCTATTTGTTTTAGATGTTGTCCACTGCATACATCTTTCTATACAAGGATTTGTGAAGCGAATACAAGTTAGAATTACAAGATCAACTTAATTTCTGTTAGTTATTTGATTAAATATGACTTCATAATGTGATTTCATTCCTCAATTTACATTGTAACTATATCTTATACCCAATTAAATTAATAATGATGAATTAAAGGATAATGAACATATCCCTTCACGAAAGAATTTTTTTTTTAATGAAATTTATATTTAGTACTTGCGATTAGGTGTTATTAACTACAAAAAAGGTTTAATTAAAAGTGCAATTTTAAATTCCTTAGTCTTTGAGTCAATACCTACATGTGAGTCATTTTTTTTCTTGTATAAGACATGTGAGTCATGTTTGAATAGTAAAATATACCAAGCAATGTTTCTGTAGTAAGCATAAAAAATGCAGAACCACATAAGGAGAACCATTATTGCACGGAGACAACAATTGTACATATGCCTGTCTCTTCCACTATCGACTAGGAATTTTTCTTTGGATAGTTATATTGGACAGTGACCAAAACAATATTAATCAGTAGCTCTAGCAATAAGAAATATCTCAAATATATGGTCTATATTCCATGAAGAGTGATATTCTTATCTATCATATAAGTATACAGTTCTAACACTTTGAGGCAAGCGAAAAATCTAAATGATACCATTTGGAGATAAAGCATGATCTTAGATGGGATGACAAAACACGTGATACCAAAAGTTGCTTCTGACAACTTTGAGTAATTTTACATTACCAAGCAGCAACTCAAGTCACAGGAACAGTGACCAAAATGTCACTATTCCCTAACTTTTTCCCTAAATGCCACGTCAATAGTGTTAATTCCTAATATGCCACGTGGGAAAGTTTGTTACTCCAGGTAGCGAACTTGGTTGCAATTAATGCATCTGCACGTTTCCACCTGCCACACCAAGTGGCAGACATGCAACGAAGTCTGCTACCCTCCCTAGCGAACATCGTTGCATGTCTACCACGTGTCATCGTGGTAGGTGGAAACTTGCAGGTGCATTAATTGTAACAAAGTTCGTTACCTAGAGTAGCGAACTTGGTGTCCACCAGGAACGTGGCACATCAGCAAATCGAGTTTGCTACAGTGTGTCCACGTGATATATTGGGAATTAACACTATTGGCGTGACAGTTAAGGAAAAAGTTAGGGAACAGTGGCATTTTGGTCACTGTTCCCAAGTCACATTTCAAGATATGTTAATAAGGTACATAAGAGGATTTTTTGGTTGAAAAGACATTACTAATTACTATCTTTCTAGTAATTACTTACTATCATTTGCAATTGCAGTCTTAGTGTGGCTCTATTCATTTTCGCGCAGTTATTTATGTTAATAGTTTGATAAACCCAATATCTCTTTGTGGGGCCACACCATACCATTAATAGGTCATAGTCCTTTTATAATAACCCTAATTATATGAGTTTTAAATTAGAGGGTTATAATGAGGACCTTATGGTCATGAATGGAATGAGGATAAAATTCTAAGAACTTTGATACCCATATTGAGGGTATTATGCATAGATGAATTTTCATCTGTTAATTTTGACTGCTGACTCAGTAACAGTCAGTAGAATAGCTTCAAGTTAGCAAAGTAAAGTTAGAGAGATAATCTAATGATATAAACATCATGAATGACGTTAGGATATGATTTGATGAAGATTGATACCCATATTGGGGTATTTTGGAAAAGTCACTTCTGCTGGGTATTTTGTACTGCTGTAGAAGCAGCCGGTAGAATCCCGAAACAGGAAAAAGATGAGATAATGTAAATAAAAACCAATATATGCTTAACAATTCATAATTAGAACAATAATGTTAAAGTTAAGAAGATTATGAAATTCGGGAACAGTTAAGAAAACCGATAAAGACTACAGTGCAATTAAACAGCTGTCAGTGGATCTGTGATCCACTAATCAAAGTTTTAAGTTATTAACATGATAATTAGACAAAATGAAGGTTAAGAACTTAAAGTTCGAGTCTTGTGAGTTTCCGGGTAAATATTTGATGACAGTTCAATTAAAAATTACACTGAGTCTCACTAAAGGACGAATACCACTAAAGTGACATGGCAACCCTAATTAGGGCACATTCCCCTCCTATTTCAGACCCGATTCCAGTGCCTCCCACCTTCCTCTCTCTCTCTCTCTCTAAAATTCAAATCCCAAACCTTGCTCTCACTTCTCTCTAGGATTTCACCTCCTAAACATTTCCAAATCACAAAACCTCCTTCACCAAACTTGCTCCCCTCACTCTCCTCTTCACAACCATACCATTTTTATGGTATGAAGAAAATTTTCATGGCCCAAACCTCCATGAACAGCCACTGTTTTGTCAAGTTCTAAGGCAATGGAGTTGTGTTCTTAAGCTCTCTTGAAGAACCACACTTGTTCATTTGGTTTTGTGATTTGTGGGTAAGTTCTCTTTGTTGTTTCATGAAAAATCTCATCTTTTCCTCTTGTGTTCTTGAGCCTAACTCATGAACATGTTCATGAAGGTGTGGTCTTGCTTAAAGGAGGGTTCTTGGTGGAAAAAAGGTGGAGCCTTGGGCTAAAGGGGGAAGCTTGAAGATGTAAGCCTCCATTTGAGAAATATGAACCTAAAAGCCTCATTTTTTCTTGTGTGTGTGCCACAGTTTTGTTATGTATTGGAGAAATATTGTTTAAAAAATCTTAATGTCATGGTTTGATGATGATCATGAAGGGTGTGTGTATGTTGAACCATGGAATGATGGATTTGATGACTAAAGGTGCCACCTTTGGACCTTTAAGTGATGCTCATGTAAAAAGATGACTATGAACCCTAAAATGGACTATGTGTGATTCGGCCAAGTCAAGGACGGTTGGGGTTTGATGAGAAAAATATGTGATAAATTTGTTAAGTGTGGAAAAATGATGAGAAAGATTAACTAGTTAACTCTAAGTAAAACTCACTAATCTTGTTTAAGAATGGTTAAAAACCCTAATTAATATAGCTCATCAAATCTGCCCCATGAAGTATATAAGGGTTTAGTTGTGTTAAATTAAGGAGATGATCTATTAGTGGATTAATTAAGGATAGGGATTAATTAACTAAAGAAAGGATTAAGAAATAAGCTTAAAAACCCTAATCTTCACCACTAATAATTCGGCCATGTATGCTTAAGATAGGGTCACTAAATTAAAATTAATATTAAGACCTAGTTAGGACATTAATTTAGGGGTTAAGTGAAGTGGACTTTTCATAATACATTAATTAAGGATTAAACTCTAAAATTGGACTAAAGTAGAGTTTAGGTGCACTAATTAAGAAATTAGTAAAATTAAACTCTGATTCGAGGGTTTACACTTGACTAAAATGAGATGGGTAATGTAATTGAATCTTTGAAATTGAACTTGAGAGATGTGACCACTTGGAATGATTATGTCAGTGATGTGTTAATTTGAGATCTATTGGAATGTGGAATTTAAATCCATAAGTAGTTAGTATGGATTAAACATAGGTGAGATGAATTAATTATGTATTATGTGGATAAGGGAGAAGTTGAAAGAATCACCAAGGAGGGCATAAGGTAAATGTACAGTGAAGGCACCGTTGTATTTAACAGATGTCGATTTAATTGGTAGACTTGCCATAGATAAAAAATGGATAGGACATGTGAATTGTAGAATCTTATGTAAAATAATAATGGAAATTCTATAAGCAATTATGATCCAGTGGTTTATGTATGTATATATATATATATATATATATATATATATTGGACTAAGAGTAGTGTGTTTGTGAAATAATCTGATAATTGTTATGAATTGTGGAGAATATAGTATGATATGATATATTATATATACATATGTGCATGGTTCCTGGTAGTGGGTACGAGACTTCCCTTGGAGCAATACCCTGTGGGAATTGCCAGGTGGTGTTGACCAAAGAGTAGGGCTATATTAAAGGCTACTCTTGGAAGTACCCATTGAATATTATGTCTAGGAACATAATGGGCTTACATGCTATTGAATGGGCTTATATACCATTGGATAGACTTAAATGGCAGTGGATATCCGTAAAGGATAAATGGATTATACATATGGATTGATTGTCAGTCTACATCAGGAATGAATAAATGGATAATGATCCTATGATGGCTTAAGTGCCAGTATATATATATACCTTGAGTTGGCCTGAGTGCCTGTACGTAGATGTCATGACCGTGAAATTGTTCTTGGAGGAATAACCGAGGAAGTTATAATGAGTTATACCTATATGTAATATGTTTATATCATACCACTACTACCACTATTACTGGGGCTAGCCCCATGTGAATATACAAAACACATTTTGTCGTTATATAAGAATATTATACAGACACCAAATGGAATGGGTCCATGTGTGATCTGGAGTGTACTGGTACACATTTTGCCATTATATACGGATATGTTATAAATATGAATTCCCCTATATAATGGGTGCATGTTATACGACTTGATATTACTATCTCTGTGCGGCTTATGTGCCCGGAGGCAAAGACTATGGTTATCTCTGTGTGGCTTATGTGCCCGGAGAGTATGGTTATCTCAGTGTATTATGTTCCCGGAGACTCTTCTTATATCTGTGCGGATTATGTTCCCGGAGACTATTATTATTCTTTATGAAGACTGGAGACAAGGAAATATCCTGTATTAAGGTGACTGCTGGCTCTGATACCCGACATGGCTTTTTTCTGAAAAAATGTGTGTCGGACACCGAAACGCTCCGACACGTTCCGACACAAGGTCAATATTTTGGGACACGTGGTCAACTCTCCGACACGTTTTTCCGACACGCAGTCAACTTTTTCCGACACGTGGTCAATGCTTCGATACATTTTTTTTTTGTCTTAACTTTTTTTATTAACAAAAAATAAGAAAATCATTTATAAATCAATTTTTTTCTTTTATGAGATTTGTCATGAAAAATTACCAAGGTACAATTTTTTTTATATTTATGTTACGAAATTTGAATATTTGATTGGTTATATGACTTATTATAGACTGTTATATGTATTAAATATAAATTATATTATATATACAAAAAATATTATTTAATATCAAAACATATTCTAACGTGTCGAAATATGCCATTTTTTAGAATTAACATGTAGGCGTGTCGTGTCCCGTGTCAGTGTCCGTGCATCATAGACTGCTGGCATAGGTGTGATGTCTTATGTTACCGCACAACTAGGATTCTGCTATGTGAAGAACGCAATATGGGATGTCAAGTACTTTTATGAGAACAGTAATATTATCAAATTTGATATAATACGTGAGGCGTCATGAGAATTTGGTTGTGTGTGTGTGCACCAAGTGTGGTGACATGGAATTTGGGTTTCATGTGGTAATAGGAAGTTTGTTGGGGTTCTCACCCTATGTGAAAGGAATAGCAACTTGTTTAGTACTCATGGATTGAGTAAATGTTCTTATAGGAAGGCTTGTGATAATGAGATGTTAAGTTAAGACGATGGCCTGCGGCCTTCAATGAGAAGTTAGTTGTAAAGAAGTCCAGTAATAATGACTGGTGATTTAAATTGTGTTCGAATTGAAGAAAAGGTTGATAGCTCGGTAGAGTGAATTAGAGTATTATATGTTTATACATGCTTGGTGGGAGAAATATATCCTTTGGAGATACAATATATCGATAGAATTTGAGAAATTGGTTTAAGGATGAAATTATTCCAGGTGATTAAATGGTTATGTTTGGAAAATCCCAGCGTGATGGGACTTACATGCAAGAAATATGGTAGAGTATATTGAGGAATATCCATAATCAAACGTCGATGATTGTGAAATTGAGGTATAAATGAGTGAAACATAGGTTTAATTTACAGCATTGACATTAAATGATAAGTAAAAATGGTTAGTTGGTGAAAATCTTAGGCGTGATGCCTTTGATGCGGAAGTTAAAGATGGATTTTGTGTTTAGGCTTGGAGATGACTTAGTTGATAGATAGATGAACAATAGGTGAAAATTATTGATATGACATTGTAGATGGAAAGTTTCATGAAAGGATTTATGGTTGAAGGCCTTAAATGGCTGACCGGAGATATAAACTATTATGAGGGTTGTTAGTCCCGTATCACGAAGAGAAAAATATAGTTGTGATTATCTAAGAAGATGTGGAGACATGTGATAAAGTAAAGTAAAGTATATAAATATGAATTTCACTGTGAGTGAGAATTATTGGGTACTGTAGAATACCGTTGAAACTAGAAGGTATATGCTTGTGGGAAAGCTAAGGCATCAACGAAATTGTAAGATTAGTACTATTAGTGGAAAGGATTGGTATATTGGGGTACTGTTGAAACAGTATTGGCAGCGAAAGGATTGAAGTACTAAAGAAAGTGTGAGCTGAAAATGTTCAAGGAATGACCCGTAAATATACTTAGAAATGGTTAGAGGCTATTGTGAACGACCTTGGGTCAGAGAAATAGATAAAAACAAAAAATGAAGAGAGGTTAGGTGTAACAGCCCGTGTTAACCCGGAATGTTAACATACTATCGTATTAAGCCACGCTTAATTAAATGCGGAATAACTTTTTCTTTAATTCAATTATGACGTCATTAACCTTAGCCAACTTGATTACGTAATCAATTTCATAAAATACTGCCTGTATGTAAATTGCAAGACAACTAACTGAATACCTCATATATAAATATACTATGAGTATCTAAAGTCACAAGACTACAACACATAGCCTGGACCATAAATCCCGACACTTTAATTACAACTTTAATTAAAAGGACAATAACAAGGCTGTGTGGCATGGACAAAACCCATGCTCACCAAATAAGGCAACAATGCCCAATATCAGTCTCAACATAATAATGACGGAAAACATAAACAACAGTCAATTAACCAGCAACCATCATGTCAGCAAAGCACAGATAAATCTAACTCAGCTCTGGCCTCCTGCCACCTGAGCCCTTAACATTACCTGAACCTGAAATAAGCGTCCCCAAACGTGGGGTGAGATCTCTAAACAAGAAATCTCAGTAAGGCAAGGGGTCCTCAAGGATCTTCCACCCTAAGCTCACTTACATGTGTAATATAAGTTCAAAAACAATATTTACAATATAAGTTCCAAAACTATGCAGTGCAGCAGATATTCATGCCATGTGTGTTTATAAAATCTACTGGCCAGAGAAATGCAGGGATACGTCTATACCCACATAAGTACAAGGAACACCGCTTGCACCTCACCCACAGCCTCACCATCTTGTATGTACTACATACTCAGGCTCACCGTATAGTTGGACACCACATGCATCTCATAAAAGCACATCGCATATAATAGCTCAACAACATTTCCAAATCATCAAAGCATGTAACACAACATGCATAAACCACATCCCCATGGGACATGGTGGAACCACAAAATGGCTAAACCCGGGACACGAAAGCTTACCTTGCAGGCTAGCTATCCAAGCCAAGAGTCCAACCACTCTCAAGTCCAAACACAACAGTATCACAATCTGATATGGACCAATAATATATCATTAATTATGCAACACAAGCATACCACTTAAAGACTACGCCTTTCCTTTACGTTTTACGTCTTAAGGCTTCCAACAAAGCCATAAGCCCTTAATCATGTGATTCTGACTTAGTTCATTAATTACAGAAGTTCAACTTCCTTAATCTAGGGTCCACAAACCCCCAATAGCTTACTTTTCACACAGCACAACTACTGTTCTGTGAAATCCCAGGATATCCGGATATTACAAGGGGCATATCCGGATATACAATATCCGGATATCACACTGTCCATATCCGGATATACCATATCCGGATATCCAGATCCCTCATCTGAATATGAATATCCGGATACCATATCCGGATATAAATATCCGGATACCATATCCGGATACTGATATCCGGATATCTGTTCGACAAATATCCGGATATCTCACGACAGAATGCAGTTTCTGCATTTCGTGAATATCCACTCCAAAGATTCAACTTTTAACACATGTACACGTTAAAGCATGCATCTTTAATCTATTTTAGGTTCATACTCATTATACCTTCTTGTTTACTCATAAAACATGGCAAAGACATCAACTTTAAGCCACCAAACTAAGATCAAAGATGAGGAAACTTACCCCAAGCTTGAAACAGCTCAACAATGGTGCTCTTGGAGCTCACAAGTCAGCTCCAAGGTACTGACTTTAGGGAGGACGAAAATGGAGTCACAAGGTGAGTTCTTTCTTCACCAAGGAAGCTACTTGAAGCTTCTTCCCCCACCCTTACCAAACTCAGCCTCACACCTATACCAAACACTACTCCCTCAACTCAGAAATGGGCCAACAATGCAGTCCCAAGGCCAACTCTCACCCTGACCAAGCAAGCTCTCACAAGCTCAAGGTGTATGGAGGAGAAACCAAGGAGAAAGGAAGCTCCTTGGCTCACACAATGGAGGAGAAGGTGGCAAGAGGTGGCTGGAGGGTTTTCTCAGAAATGGAGGCACGTAGGTTTTTAATTTTAACCTAGGATCATGTGCCAACTAATGCATATATAGGCATGTAAGCCACAACGCGCAGTATTAGCCTTAATAGCAACGCAAAAGATCTTGATCCCAAACTTTGGAATCTAGACCTAGACATTTTTCTAAGATTTGTCATATTTTTATTTTATTTTTCGGAGCACCTTTCCGGTACGCGCTTTTCCATAGCCAGTATCAGTTCTGGCATCCGATTACATTATTTTGACTTGAAACTTGTTTTACAAGTCCTGCATATTATTCTAGTAATTATCATGCATTCGTTATAATTTTCCGGGATACTTTTCCGGTACGCATTTATACCGGGTAGCATAATCGGTATCTGCGCTTTTCTTCCAAAAAGCGACTTTCAGCATTTATACTCACTCAATATAATTATTTAAGCCCAATAATAATTATTAAGGTCAATTATGGAATCATTTCCTAATTATCATAATTAATTCACTAATTACCTTAATTAGCGGTGCGGGTTCTTACATTCACCCCACCTTTTTAAGGATTTTGTCCTCAGAATCAGAAACATACCTATCTCGGAAGTCGGGATACTGCAGGAGAAGCTCATCCTCTCGCTCCCATGTGCACTCCTCGGGACTACGCCCAGTCCACTGCACCTTGACCATCAGAATAATCTTGCTTCTAAGCTGTTTCTCACCTCGATCGAGAATCTTGAGTGGTCCGACGGGAGTCTTTAGGTTCTCCCGAACCTCCACATCATCCGGCTGCACCACGTGCGAAGGATCTGCTATGTAACTCCGAAGCTGAGACACGTGAAACACGTCATGGATGTTGGCTAGGTTCGGAGGTAAGGCAAGTCGATAGGCAACAGGTCCTACTCTACCAAGGATCTGGTAGGGCCCAATGAATCGCGGGCTCAACTTCCTCACTTCGAGTGCCCGTCCAACACCGGTGACAGGTGAAAGTCTCACAAATACGTGCTCACCCTCACTGAACTCCAGTGGACGATGCTTGACATCGTAGTAGCTTTTCTGGCGATTCTGCGTCTGCTTCAACTTTTCCCTGATCATCTGGATCTGCTGGGTAGTATCTTGGACAAAGTCCAAGCCAAATAGCTCATTGTCTCCAACCTCGGACCAGCAAGTAGGAGTCTGACACCTCCTACCATACAGCGCCTCGTAGGGTGCCATGCCCAGACTAGCATGAAAACTGTTGTTGTACGAGAATTCTACCAACGGAAGGTACCTATCCCATGCAGAACCCTGCTCCAACGTGCAAGCTCTCAACATGTCCTCCAATGTCTGGATGGTCCGCTCAGTCTGTCCGTCAGTCTTAGGGTGATAGGCGGTACTCAATCTCAGCTGTGTACCAAAAGCCTCCTGCAGCGCCTCCCAGAACAGAGATGTGAACTTCGGGTCCCTATCACTGATGATACTCTCGGGCACCCCGTGAAGCCTCACAATCTCGCGGACATATAGCTTGGCCAACTGCTCTGTAGTGAAGCTCACCTTACTGGAAGAAAGTGGGCAGACTTGGTCAATTTGTCCACAATGACCCAGATAGAGTCACAACCAGTCTGAGTTTTAGGCAATCCCACCACGAAGTCCATGGAAATACTCTCCCACTTCCACTGTGGAATTTCAAGAGGTTGAAGTTTGCCAGACGGCTTCTGGTGCTCAATCTTCATCTTTTGACATATAAGACACTTGGACACGTACACCGCTATGTCCTTCTTCATGCCCGGCCACCAAAAATTTCTCTTTAAGTCCTGGTAAATTTTTGTAGCACCAGGGTGGATAGTAAACTGGCCCTTATGAGCCTCTGCCATAACCTCATCAGTCAATGGCCCTCGAGGGATAACAATCCTCTTCTGGAACAGCAACAAACCATCCTCATTCCAAGACACACCGTCCTGGTTCTTCACATAATCCAGGCACTCTCTTTGCACTTGCGCCTCTTTAATCTTTTCCATCAGCTCATTAATCACTTCTGCTGTTTCCATATCAAGCAGTGAGCCCCCAAACAAGGAGTTCACTCTCAAGTCTATGAACTTTTCGATCACCTCGTAGTCGCTAATCATCAAGCTGGATAAGCTCACGGATTTCCGACTCAAAGCATCGGCTACCACATTGGCCTTGCCAAGATGGTACCTCAGCTCAAAATCATAGTCCTTCAAGAACTCCATCCATCTCCGATGTCTCATGTTCAACTCCTTCTGGTCAAACAGATATTTCAGACTCTTGTGGTCACTGAATACAGCAAACTTCATGCCAAACAGGTAATGCCTCCAAATCTTGAAAGCAAAAACAATGGCTGCCAGCTCCAAGTCGTGAGTCGGGTAGTTCTCTTCATGAGGTTTCAACTGTCTTGAAGCATAAGCAACAACTTTCCCTTTCTGCATCAAAACACAGCCTAGCCCTTTACCAGAGGCATCGCAGTATAACTCAAACTGCTCCTCAGGATCAGGAAGGACTAACACAGGAGCAGTAGTCAGTCTCTCCTTCAACTCCTGGAAGCATTCCTCACACTCATGTGTCCACACGAATGGAGTCTCCTTCCAGGTAAGGCGGGTCATCGGTAGTACCATCTTGGAGAATCCCTCTATGAACCTCCTGTAGTACCCTGCCAAACCGAAGAAGCTTCTCACTTCTGTAACCGTCTTGGGCCTCTCCCAATCCATCACGGCCTCAATCTTGTTAGGATCAACTGCAACTCCATCAGCGAGAATCACATGACCCAGAAATTTCACCGCCTTGAGCCAAAACTCACATTTTGACGGCTTAGCATATAGCTTTTTCTCTTTTAACACTTGCAAAACAATCTTCAAGTGCTCAGCATGCTCCTCCTCTGTCTTGGAGTAAATCAAGATGTCGTCGATGAAGACGATCACAAACTGATCCAGGTACGGCTGGAAAATCCTGTTCATGTAGTCCATGAACACTGCGGGTGCATTGGTGAGTCCAAACGGGATCGCCAAGCACTCATAATGCCCGTACCTCGAGCGAAACGCTGTCTTTGGGACATCCTCCGGCCTTACCTATATCTGATGGTAACCGGACCGGAGATCAATCTTGGAATATACGCAAGCACCCCTGAGCTGATCCAGCAAATCATCAATGTGTGGGAGGGGATACTTGTTCTTGATTGTCACCTTGTTCAACTGTCTGTAGTCGGTGCACAACCGCATAGTCCCATCTTTCTTTTTCACAAAAATGACCGGTGCTCCCCAAGGAGACACATTCGGCCGAATGAAATCCTTCGCTGAAAGCTCCTCAATATGCTTCTTCAGCTCTGCCAACTCTGGTGGTGACATCCGGTATGGAGCCAACGATATAGGCCCCACACCAGGCAATAAGTCAATGGAGAACTCTATCTCCCTCTGCGGTGGAAACTCAGGAATCTCCTCGGGAAACACCTCGAGGAATTCCCTCACCACAGGAATGCCAGTGAGATCCTCCTGTGTCCCACTCACCAAACCTCCCAACATAACAAAGCCAAATGCCCCTGCTCTCAAGGCCCTCCTCGCCTGCAGGACTGAAATGAACGGTGAGGAACTGGCTGTGGACCCACCCGGAGACATCACCACTCTCTTGGCACAACAATCAATCAATGCACAATTTCTGGACAACCAATCCATGCCCAGAATAATCTCCAAGTTGGCCATCGGCAATCCTATCAGATCTACCGAGAAGTCACGACCATCCCACTGAAACGCTACATCGCGATGGACAGTGGAGGTCAAACATTTTTCTCCGTTGGCGGTGGTCACCCGCATCGGTGGAGAAAGCACATCACTGGGCAACTCAAGCCCCACAGCAATAGGGGTAGCAACAAAAGAATGCGTTGCCCCGGAATCAAACAATACGTCAACAGCCGAACCACTAATGGTAACAGTACCTCTGACCAGGTTCGGAGCTCCGTCCGACTGCTGACGATCAAGGGTGTACACTCGCCCCGTAGTAGGTGGCACTGCTGGCGCTCCAGTAGGAACCATCTGCAATGGCACAGCCTGCACTGCAGCAACTCTCGCCGTCGGGAAATCTCTGGAGTAGTGGCCTTCCTTGCCACACTGGAAGCATATCAGCTGACCGGTAGAACACGACCCAAAGTGTGACTTCCCGCATCCTGAGCATCTGGGAGCAGGAGGTCTCGCTGTGTTTCACTGAGTAGAAGTCTTTTTAAACTGGTTTGGCGCTTGCTTAGCCGCCAACTGTTTGCCCTTGCCCTTGTTTCCAAGCTTCCTGTCTCTCCGGGAAGCGGAACCGCCAGTACCCTGTGGCACCTCAATCTTGGCCTTCTTGGCCTGACACGCACGACAGTAGTCCTCAATGTCACGCCACTGCTGTACTAAAGCTCCGAAGTCTCTCGAAGCAGAAGTAGCAAGATGTCCGGCAATGTCTTCATTAAGTCCCCTCCGGAACTTAGCAGCAAGAAAAATAGGAGTCGGTCTCGCCATGCGGAAATGAGCGAACTTGACCAGCTCATTAAACTTGGCCAGGTACTCGTCGACAGACAACGAGCCCTGCACCAAACGGTCAAACTCTCCCTGCTTCCTTTCCTGAGAGTCATATGGAAAGTACTGACCCAGAAAACACTCCTCGAAGAACGGCCACGTCATCACACGGCCCTGCATCTCGTAGCTGAGAGAAATGTTGGTCCACCACTCATGGGCCTCGCCCTCCAGCATGTAAGTGGCGAACATCAGCTTCTGCGGATCGGTACATTGCATGATCCGGAAGATCTTGTCCAACGCCTGTAACCATCTGGCAGCAGCAATGGGATCATAAGATCCGTCGAAAGAAGGTGGCTTATGCTTGCGGAAAGCATTCAGCCTGCGGTCGATCTCGTTACGATCCTCAGCAAATACGGGGATGGTTTGCAAAGCCCCCATCAAATGACTGCCCTCACCCATCTGACTCTGGGTGTCCTCCTGTTGACTAGGCGGAGGTGGAGGCGGTGGCGGCGGTGGAGGTGGTGGAGGACACTGGCCAGCAGCAGGACCAGCCCTCAACTCCTCCAACATGACCCTCATCATAGTCATGTTGGCCATCCGGTTCTCCTCCAGAACCTCAGCAGTGGCTCACCGGTTCGCATCTCTGATAGCGTCCAGCATCGCCTGGTTTGCCAATCTCGTGGCCTCTTGGTCGGCTAGTCGGGCCGCCTGCATCTCAGCTAATGCAGCCAGGATAGGATCCGATTGATCCTCACTCGTACTAGGGTTCCTCCTAGGTGGCACCATGACTCTGCACAAGTTACACAAAGAATGAGTTGATCAGGCCCACACTATGTGGTCACATATGCATCATCATAATACACACCAATCAGAGAGAACACAAAGTAGACACGCAACGAAACATCCTAAGTTATTGCAATACATACAGGCTTTTAACTATAAAGTGCTCTGATACCATAAAATGTAACAGCCCGTGTTAACCCGGAATGTTAACATACTATCGTATTAAGCCACGCTTAATTAAATGTGGAATAATTTTTTCTTTAATTCAATTATGACGTCATTAACCTTAGCCAACTTGATTACTTAATCAATTTCATAAAATACTGCCTGTATGTAAATTGCAAGACAACTAACTGAATACCTCATATATAAATATACTGTGAGTATCTAAAGTCACAGGACTACAACACATAGCCTGGACCATAAATCCTGACACTTTAATTACAACTTTAACTAAAAGGACAATAACAAGGCTGTGTGGTATGGACAAACCCCATGCTCACCAAATAAGGAAACAATGCCCAATATCAGTCTCAACATAATAATGACGGAAAACATAAACAACAGTCAATTAACCAGCAACCATCATGTCAGCAAAGCACAGATAAATCTAACTCAGCTCTGGCCTCCTGCCACCTGAGCCCTCAACATTACCTGAACCTGAAATAAGCGTCCCCAAATGTGGGGTGAGATCTCTAAACAAGAAATCTCAGTAAGGCAAGGGGTCCTCAAGGATCTTCCACCCCAAGCTCACTTAGATGTGTAATATAAGTTCAAAAACAGTATTTACAATATAAGTTCCAAAACTATGCAGTGCAGCAGATATTCATGCCATGTGTGTTTATAAAATCTACTGGCCAGAAAAATGCAGGGATACGTCTATACCCACATAAGTACAAGGAACACTGCTTGCACCTCACCCACAGCCTCACCATCTTGTATGTACTACATACTCAGGCTTACCGTATAGGTGGACACCACATGCATATCATAAAAGCACATCGCATATAATAGCTGAACAGCATTTCCAAATCATCAAAGCATGTAACACAACATGCATAAACCACATCCCCATGGGACATGGTGGAACCACAAAATGGCTAAATCGAGGACACGAAAGCTTACCTTGTAGGCTAGCTATCTAAGCCAAGACTCCAACCACTCTCAAGTCCAAACACAGCAGTATCACAATCTGATATGGACCAATAATATATCATTAATTATGCAACACAAGCATACCACTTAAAGACTACGCCTTTCCTTTACGTTTTACATCTTAAGGCTTCCAACAAAGCCATAAGCCCTTAATCATGTGATTCTGACTTAGTTCATTAATTACAGAAGTTCAACTTCCTTAATCTAGGGTCCACAAACCCCCAATAGCTTACTGTTCACACAACACAGCTACTGTTCTGCGAAATCCCAGGATATCCGGATATTACAAGGGGCATATCCGGATATACAATATTCGGATATCACACTGTCCATATCCGGATATACCATATCCGGATATCCAGATCCCTTATCCGAATATGAATATCCCGATACCATATCTGGATACCATATCCGGATACTGATATCCGAATATATGTTCGACAAATATCCGGATATCTCACGACAGAATGCAGTTTCTGCATTTCGTGAATATCCACTCCAAAGATTCAATTTTTAACACATGTACACGTTAATTCATGCATCTTTAATCTATTTTAGGTTCATACTCATTATACCTTCTTGTTTATTCATAAAACATGGCAAAGACATCAACTTTAAGCCACCAAACTAAGATCAAAGATGAGGAAACTTACCCCAAGCTTGAAACAGCTCAACAATGATGCTCTTGGAGCTCACAAGTCAGCTCCAAGGTACTGACTTTAGGGAGGACGAAAATGGAGTCACAAGGTGAGTTCTTTCTTCACCAAGGAAGCTACTTGAAGCTTCTTCCCCCACCCATACCAAACTCAGCCTCACACCTATACCAAACACTACTCCCTCAACTCAGAAATGGGCCAACAATGCAGTCCCAGGGCCAACTCTCACCCTCACCAAGCAAGCTCTCACAAGCTCAAGGTGTATGGAGGAGAAACCAAGGAGAAAGGAAGCTCCTTGGCTCACACAATAGAGGAGAAGGTGGCAAGAGGTGGCTGGAGGGTTTTCTCAGAAATGGAGGCACGTAGGTTTTTAATTTTAACCTAGGATCATGTGCCAACTAATGCATATATAGGCATGTAAGCCACAACGCGCAGTATTAGCCTTAATAGCAACGCAAAAGATCTTGATCCCAAACTTTGGAATCTAGACCTAGACATTTTTCTAAGATTTGTCATATTTTTATTTTATTTTTCGGAGCACCTTTCCGGTACGCGCTTTTCCATAGCCAGTATCAGTTCTGGCATCCGATTACATTATTTTGACTTGAAACTTGTTTTACAAGTCCTGCATATTATTCTAGTAATTATCATGCATTCGTTATAATTTTCCGGGATACTTTTCCGGTACGCATTTATACCGGGTAGCAGAACCGGTATCTGCGCTTTTCTTACTTTCAGCATTTATACTCACTCAATATAATTATTTAAGCCCAATAATAATTATTAAGGTCAATTATGGAATCATTTCCTAATTATCATAATTAATTCACTAATTACCTTAATTAGCGGTGCAGGTTCTTACATTAGGCAGACAAACTTGTAACACAGTTATATTATTACCTATAAATTAGTGAAAGTGCAACCTAATGTACGACCTTGGCCTATGAATTTTTTTAAAATATAGTGAATTAAAAAGACATATTATCGGAATTGGCAAAGGTATATGATAGATTGGGGAACGATGGATACTACAAAATAAGGTTTTGCTTGAGATGAAAGTAAAGTGGTAAAGACGCACATCTGAGGAAGCTACTTGAGAATGGAAGGATGGGATTCTACGGCTATATTCCGAGTTAATGGACCGGTACAATGCTAATTTTGCGGACAAAATTTCAAAAAGGAGGGGTGAATATAACACCTCATAAATCTAAATCACATCATTATAGTTAAAATATAGATTAAAGGGTAGGATTAGTGAAAATTATGAATTGAGAGTAAAAATAAATAAAAATGGTAAAACGGTAAATTGCCAAACACATAACCCTAGGAAATGAAATGTGAGTAGGGGTCTCAAATGGAAAAACTAACCCAGAAATGGATTCAGAATGAAAAATTAAGTGGTGAGGCAAGTTTATGAAAAAATGATGAATAGTATTTTTACCAGGTTAAAATACAGCGGTACAGTTGCACCGAAAAGCGTGTCGAATGAATTTTGAGCTCTTTGTTTGGAAATAAGTTATAAAAGGTACATAGGACTAGGAATTATGATTTCTGATGAAAATTGATTGAAATTAGGGTTATTGGACAAGCGTGCCTACAATGCACATAACAGCTTAATACTTTGATTTCACCGAATGACCGGAAAACTCCGGATTCATCTAACTAAGGACAATTAAAGGACCTTAGTGAATGTTAAAAACTGAATTTCTAAATATTCTAGGAATTAATGGACGTTTAGTGGTTTAAGCGGGAGATTTGGATTAATTTAAATAGCGTGAGGTGACGGTGGGACCCACCCACTTAAGTGGACTTGTGCCACATGTCCAAGTCACTATTGCGTCTCCACCTTCTCTCCTTTCTTCTCCACAAAAGCGCAACCATGGTGTTCTTGGAGGGCAAAATTTGTTTTGCTTTGTTATTAATGATTTAGCCACCAAAATCAACAAATTTTGTGATCAAACTTTAAGTAAATAACCATCCAAACCCAACCATGCTACTCCCAAGCCTTCAAACCCTCTAGTTTGAGAGAAATCTGACACCCATTGGCACAAATTCTTGAGGAAAATTGGTATTCTTGGAGTTGTTGCTCAACTCATTGCTTGGGTATTACTTGGTGGAGTCTTGGGCCTTGATTGTTGCTCAACATATTTCATTGGATGATTTGATGGATTTATTTTATGAACCCTAGAGCATGCTTGTTGATGGGACGTAAATTCGTTCCCATCTAAGCCCATTTTGATGGCAAAATACCACACGTTCCCTCATCTGATGAGCAAATTCAGCATGAAAATCACTTGTTTTACACATTTGTGACAAAAACACGGTGAAGGAACGGATGGTAACGTATTCCTTTAAAATATATTAAAAGGGGAACGGACTGAAGCGCATTTAATGCCTCTGTACACTTTGCAGGTAACCTAGGATCAAAGTCTTCTAAAAGTAGAGGCGGTGCACCAACTGAGCAGCTGGAAACATGAAGAGCAGAGAATCAAGAGTTCTTGGCGCCGTTTTTGGCGCCGTTGCCGGGGATAGAAACAATAATTTTTGTTCTTATTTACTATTTTTTTTAACACATACTATGTATATCTGACTTTACTCTTATACTTATTTTAATTTTTTTTGTTACTGGAACTTTTGTGCATATAACTTGTGTTTATAGTTTATAAGTAAGGAGTTTGAAACAGAATCTGACCACTACATTAAAGTACCTGAGTTTCTCTTTGATCCCGAACCAGAACGCACACTCCATAGGAGAAGAAGAAACCTCAGGGAAGATATTCTTAAAAACATGGCTGATCACAATAAGGATAATGAAGAGGTTCCTCCTGAACAAAACTTCAGAACTCTGGCTACTCCTTTTAGGAACAGGCCAAACAGGGGAGTAATCTTTCCCCCTGTAGCGCCCAATTTTGAACTGAAACCTATCACGTTCCACATGATTAGGGAAGCAGGGGTCTTCAATGGACTCCCTGCAGAAGGTCCTTACACACACCTCATAACATTCCAAGATATCTGTGATAATTTTAAAGCTGAGGGTGTGACGGAGGAGAGCATGAGAATGAGTTTGTTCCCTCACTCCTTAGGCTTAAAGGCAAAAGCATGGGTGAAAACTCTCACCCCTGGATCAATCCATACAAGGGAAAAACTTTCTAACAAGTTCATAGAAAGGTTTCTCCCAATGTCTCGACAAGCTGAAGTTAGAGCAGAAATCTCTAACTTCTGAATGTTTCATGGGGAAAATCTCTATGAGGCATGGGAAAGATACAAGGACATTATAAGAAAATGTCCAAACCATGGGGTAGAAAGTTGGGGAGTGTTACAATCTTTCTATTAAGGACTTGACATACTTCTCAATCTCACTTAGATTTTGCTGCAGGAGGGTATTTCTTTACAGGAACACTTGAATCAAGGTACGAAATTATAGAAAGAACTGTTAAAAGGTGTCTCCAATGGCCAATAGACAGAGTGCACCCAGTAAGGAAGCTAAGCATGCTAGAACTGGATAAATAAACTACCCTGGAAGCCCAGCTGGCATCACTCACGAATGAAATGAAGAACCTTAAAGCTGACCAAGTAGCACCAAGGATGGAAGTCTTACAACTCACAGTAGCTGAATCTGAACCATGCTCAACCTGTTATGACCTTCATGACTCAACAGACTGCCCATCCACTGCATTGGTGTGTTATGCAGAAAATTTTGGCAACATGAACTTCACCCAGAGACAGTCAACAAGCAGGACGCAGTACAAATTCAAGCCCTGGAGGGACTATTATTAAGGATTAGAACCACAACACCCAATGGAGGCCACCCATTAACGAAAGACCATTCAACAACCAACAATAGTATCAGCAGGGCAGCAACAGTGGAACGTTTGAACAGAGAAGAAATAACTATGTTCCGTTCCAAAGAGATGACCAACGCATCAACACCCTGCAAAATTATGTCAAGGAATATGTCACCAGGAATGATGCAGTGGTTAGGAACATTGAGTCCCATCTGGGACAGATTGCTGCCAACCTTCAAACCAGAACACCAGGAGCACTACCAAGGGATACTGAAGTTCCATCAACCACTTCTGAGTCCACTTAAGAGGTAAGTACCATGTCTAGCTAAAGACATTAAACTAAGCACTGACTGGGAGGCAACGCAGTAGATACATTTGCTCTCTGACAAAGAGCAAAGTTTTTGGGTGGTTACTCTTAACCACATAGCTCCCAAAAAGAAGGGAACGTCTGATGTTTCTCTCCAAAAAGTCCTAAGAAGATACGTTCCGTTCCAGGAACGTAGTTTTGGGGTGGTCCCTGATCACACAAGCCCATATAAAAAAACATATATTTTTATATAGAATTATGTTTATAATAGGATAGTACGTCCCCTCTTCTTTAAATTAGATTAGATTTTCACTTTTCTGTGATCCCTGTACTTTCTTTTTATTTATATATTTCTTTTATTATTAGTTAGGAAAAGACAAAAGGAGCGTCCCCTGGGTTAGGAGATAAGAACGAATGGGACACTTGTCCCTGCTGAGTCATTTAAAAGTACGGAGCCATATCAAGTTTGCATTCATTGCAGATCTTGAAAACGCGCGCAGAAAATGCAACTGTCTCCTCAACCATTAAGGCAACTGCACCATTTCCTTTTCCCTCTCTCCCACGTCCTGACCTGAACCGTTCCATTTTCTCACACTCAACCCATCAGTACTGGTCAGTAACTGCTGACCACTCATTCTGTAACGTCCCCATTCCACTACCTCTTCAACCTCCTCTCCTTAACCTCCACGTCCCAGAAACCCTCCATTTCCTCATTGTCTATTTAAACTCAGCCTCTGCTTTCTCCAAACTTTACTACTTTCATTCAACTCAGAACCATTTTAACCCCTTACCTTGTGCCCTAAACCATCCTTCGTGCTAAAAATGACTAAACTCTCAGTTACAGTCACCCCTGTAGCCATCCATGGCCAAGAACCTGAGCTCATCGAACCCATCATTCACCTCTATCCTGAGAGGAACATATCCATGGAGGATGAAACCCCCCTTCCCGCATTTGTGAAGCAAGACTTGGCTAGCCTCAAATGGATTTGTTTTGCCACAGACGAACGCAAAATAAACACTTCGTTGGTAGCTGAGTTCCTCTATCAAGCCAGAAGACTGCCTGAGGATGACACAACTGATGTGGTTAAGGTGAGAGGGAAGAAGGTGTCATTCTCTCCCACTGCCGTCAAGGAAGTTCTTTATCTCCCCACCATCACCAACTGTCCGTACCAAGAATACATGGATAGTAAGGACCAGAGCGCTTTCGTGAAGGCACTGAAAGAGACGATATCCATCCCTAACCCCCACCTACACCAAAGGATCCCTCTACAAAGGAAGCATGATGGATGAGGCCAGATTTTGGGCCCTCTTTGCCAACTCCAACCTCACCCCCTCCACTCATGAAGCCACTGTCAAGTGGGCCCTTCAAGTCCAAATTTTCTGTATCATAAGGAACATTCCTTTCGATGCAATCCCTCTTATCCATGGCAGCTTGAAGAGGAAAATGAGGAAGAAAACTGTTTGTATCCACTGCCTGATCACTAAGCTCTGCTTAAGAGCTGGTGTGAAAATTTATGTGGACGATGAGACTGTAAGGGCATCTATCATTTACTCAAGGACCTGGAAGAGTCTAAAAAGCACCTACATTGATACGGACCAGCCTATTCCTGAAACCCTCCGACGTCCCGTCCCCAATGATAAGGAGGGGGAAACTCCTGTGGTCTCTTAGAAGAAAACCACCAAGACCACTCCTACAAAATCCTCCACTTCTGGCCATGTTCCGGCCAGAAGAACCATCCCTCCTCCTACCAAGGTAAAGAAGGACACCCCTGTTGCTACTGATGGCAAACAGGGCAAGAAGAAATCTCCTGCCAAAGCTCCCCCAGGAAAGGGGGAACATTCAAGTCAGAGATTGAAGAGGGTCCTCAACAGCAACATGTCAGAGGAAGCATCCTCTACAAAGCCTATCACCCTCTCTGACCAGGAAGAGGAGAGTGAAAATAATGAGCCATTGGCAAAAAGGCCAAGGGCTGGCAGAATGTCAGGACCCGAATCAGCTGCAAAGGAGACGTCCTCAAGCAGCTTAGACTCTACATCCTCTGACATTCTGTCCCCACCACTTGCTCACTCTCCACCAAGACAAATCACCCCATAACCCTCTCCTAGGCAGCAACAAGGAGAAAGGGAAACAGAAAAAGAAGCAGCATTTGCTGCAGACACATCAGTGGCTGAGCAAGAGGCTCAGCCACAAAAGAAAAATGACAGAGGAAAGAGGATTCTGATAAAACCCCCTATAAAGAAAGCAAAGCCAACAGGCCCCAGTCAACTCAATCTGGGGGGCCCTCTGTCATACCCAATCATTCGTCTCGATACTTCTAGGGATGAAGCCCTTGCCAGAGCTTTGGCAGAAGAAGAAGGGATGGTAGTTCCTCCACTGATGGAGGGACAAGCTGAAGCCATACCCTTATCATCCAGACCACCAATGGATGAGCCCACTCTAGCAGCTGTTGTGCCTGCTACTGATGGCAGCAGCCAGCAGAAGAAACAACCTACACCTTCCTCCACTCCAGCAATTCCCCTCCGCACAAAGAAGAAATCACAGATTGGGATTGCTGAGATCTTTGAAATGATGGGGAAGAAAATAGAAAAGATGTTGCTAGCAAGACAATCCGTTCCCCAGCCTGACATGACCAATACCAATGAAGAGCTTAAGGCCCTAAGGGACGGATTGAATCGGCTTTCTTCATCTTTCAACCAATTCCAAGAACAGCAGAAGGAAGAAAGGGAGCACATTCTCAACACAGTCAGAGTAGCCATCAAAGACGCTAGTACCACATCTTCCACCTCCACCATGCAAGCTGTCAAGGGAGAAATCAGAAGAGCATCTTACTTCCTAATCAACTCCAACTCCATGCATAACTGCAGAGCTAAACTCCTGCTCAACAGGCTCCTCTCCAAGCACTCTGAAGAATGCAAAGAAACCAAAGAAGCCTTCAAGGCCTTTAGAACCTTCTTGGAGGGGAGGTTCTGTCAGTTAGAATTGAGAAAGTGGGATGCTGAGAAACAGCTCATCAATATTCGTAATGGTAAGGGAATGATGAGGACATCTGATGGTCCTCAAAAGTTGAGGTCCATTAGGTACATATTGTTCCACCAAGCCCGAGTTTTAATTACAAATCACTCTCTTTAACCTCCCTCTTCCATGAGGAGCAATTGTTTTAAGAAGCAGACCAGAGCAATACGTGAAACGAGAATTAGAGTAGGCTTGGAGCAAATTAACATTATCTTTTTCACATATGATTATTGGGTTAATCTGTTTTGATCAGGAAACCTAAGACCCAACAAGAGGAGCTGCACATTTAGGAAGAGGGGGATGCTGCGCAGAAGGGAGCATAAAGCCTGCTACAGTACAGAAAGCAAATAAAGGAAGCAATCAGCAGCCTCCACGTCAGCATCAGCAGAGAAGGTGGAGGTGTCTCCCTGCTACAGTACAGAAGCAGAAAAAGGAAGCAAACAGGAGCCGCCACATCAGCTATAGCAGAAATAGTGGGCATGTCTCCCTGATCCCAGAATTCTTGCGCACAAAGAGAAACCAAAAGCAAGGGGGACCACTTCCATCAAGTGCTGCGCTGGCAAGGAGCAAGGCTGCAAATTGAGAGTATTCCTATGAAGAGCTGAGTTGGCAAGGAGCAGAGCTACCATTGGAGAGGATTTGAAGAAAGCACAACCCTTGATGAAAGGAACAGTGAGGATTAAATGAAGGGCTCTATAAAAGGAACATAGCAAACAACCAAAAAGGAGACAAACATCCTAGGATAGTTTTATTGTTCTTTTTGTTTAGAAAAAATGCTCACCAGGAGCTAACTTTCTTTAAGTAGGTAAGGGTTCCATAGAAGTAATCCCTTTTGTCTTAGGATAACTTTGTAAGGAACACATATTTTATAAATGAAATCTGAGTTGCTCTTTGGTTTAACATATTGATTCTGTAAAACCCCTTGGGCTGCAACCTCATCCCGGGACCACTCGGTCGATGAAACACTGACAGGGGCGTGTGGAGCAGTCTCAAGATCTTGGGATAGTTTAGCCTGAAGAAAGGAGGGAGAAACACCCGGAATGAGGAGCACTGCCATGTGAATCCATGCTCTTTAGAGAAGGCAGCATGGTTTCCTTGTGCGTAACTCTAAGACCTCTGGAGTAAGGTGGGAGCAAGGCCTTGCTCTCTTCTTACCCTAAGGCAAAGTAAAGGAAGGAGCAAATTCCACTTATAAAATATGCTATCGAGCAGGGTTAACCAAAGGGATGAAATTATGGAGCCCGTGAATACCTACTTAACCTTATTAAAAGTCAACCCCACATCAATCTTTTGTTGCAACTCTTTCCACAACATTTTACTTATGTTTACATTACTGATTTTACTCTCATCTCACTGATTACTTTTGAACTACTTCAAATTGATGCTTTTACATTCGATGATCATACTAAGTTATCACTGCTCTCATCTAGGTTCAGAATGGTTAACATTGTTTAACTAGCTGACTAGAGATTGCTCTTTGTGAAGCTTGGTCGAGAATAGTTGCTTCTCTATATTTTATTTTTACAAATTAAGTTTTCTTGAACATTTCTTACTTCACAATTTCTCCCTCAGGACGATAAATCTGGGGCTATAACACCCTATATTGCTTGACACGTACGCTTGCGTATAGTCGAAGAGGGTTGCTCTCAGTCAGAATGAATTGCTCATTTTGACAAATCTGACTGTTGCTCTGTGCTCTTGCTCCTACAATATAAATTATTCCCGAGCAGCTCGCGGTTCGACCAAGCAATTGGCGCCATTGCCGGGGATCATTTGGCAAGAAAGGGCGTTTTAGAGGAAACACTGTTGATATTTTTGAATTTATTTTTGTGAATTAAACCACTTCCCATTGTATGAGCACAGAACCTATAGAACTTGGACTAGAAATAATAGTTTTTGATCCAGAACCCGAGAGAACCTTCAAAAACAGAAGAAGAGTTCAAAGGTTAAGAAATCATACAATGGCTGAAGTTTTAAATAATGGTGGGAATGGTGTAACGCCCTCCCTTGTATGCATCCAAGAGAGTCGTTTGCTAAGCGGAATTAGAGTCTTTAACGTCACATAAGCTAGCAAAGATTCTTATTCTAAGTTCAAACCCGAAAAGCGTTTTTAAAATCCTTATCACTTCTGTTTGGACGATAAAAAATATTTCAAGTGATTTAGAAAGAGCACGTTGAGGGCTTCGCGTGCATATAAAATAATAGTAAATCGGAGTTCATTTGCTCATAAAAACACCACCCGTAAGGTGCACTGTAAAAATTTCAGCACTTAAGACTTTCAAAGCTTTCTTTCACAAACGTTTTCAAAACAGCCGCTGTTCATAAAAGTTCACGGTAAAATAAAGATGATAAAGTCTACAGTCATCCAAGAGTACCAAAACATTAATCATTACAGTCACCCAATCAATCAAACAGCAACAGTACAAGTCCATTCATCAGCAAGCAACAGCTAACATCACATCTTCAAATGCTTTTACGTCCTCCTGCCATTTTGGAAAATAGCAGCCCCGAAGGGGTGAGAATAATCCCAGTAGTGTGGCAACAAAACCAATAATATAACAGTATTAACTAGGCACAAAATCATAAACAGTCACTTCAACATATCCTTGTTCCTTTTCCTTTTTCCTTTTCATCATATTCATATATATTGCGCATATAACGCCTTTCCTTTTCATCATATTCATATATTGCGTATATAACGCCTTTCCTTTGCGATTTTAGCACCATCGTGCGCGCACTTCACAGTGGAATCAAATATACCTTTCATATAGCCATCACGGCACATATACTTTTCATATGCGTTATGCTGCCACATAACGTCTTTACCTCATAATCATATAGCCATCACGGCACATTTTTGGCAGTTTCCTTTCATCATAAGGAACATAATACTTTTACGGAATATGGAGCATCATGTCACAATTTTATACCAGTAGTCAATAGTCACATTAGGTAATATCGCCTGACACTTACCTTGTGTGCCTTAAACAATACCAAACAGCAGCGAAGTATCTCACTTCTTAAGCGCACCTAAATCAATTACAACCAATCATTTACAGCGGCGATTTACAGCAGAAACAGTGAGCATACAGCAGTGTTTTACAGTGGAAAACAGTGAGCATACAGCAGTGTTTTACAGCAGAAAAACAGTGACGTTTGTTCTTTAAAACAGTGAGTAGGAAACAGTGATATTTTCCTTAAAAACAGTGAGCAGAACAGCGACGTTTTCCTTAAAAATAGTGGACAGAAACAGTGACGTTTTACTTAAAAACAGTGGACAGAAACAGTGACGTTTTACAGCAGAAAAACAGCAGCACCTTACAGCAGAACAGTGAACGTTTTAAAACAGAAACAGTGACATCTTGGACCTCAAAACAGTGGCAGAACAGTGGCATTAGACAGTGGCATTTGAACATCAAAACAGTGGCATAAGTAGTGTTATTTGTGCATCAAAACAGTGGCATGAATGGTACATTTGAACATCCAAAACAGTGACATTAGTGGTGATATTTGGACATTGAAATAGTGGCATAATTGGTGGTTTTTGAGCATTAAAACAGTGGCATAAATCATGATTTTTGGACATTAAAACAGTGAGCATACATAGTGGTGTTTGAGCATCAATATGGTGGTTATTTTATGCAGAAACAGTGGCTCATTAAGTACTAAAACAGCAAGTATTTTTGGTGCAAAACAGTGACATGTGTGGCATTAAAACAGTGAGCATTTTATGCAGAAACAGTGAGTATTGTGTGCAGAAATAGTGGCACATTATGCACTAAAACAGTGAGCATTTTATGCAGAAACAGTGAGTATTGTGTGCAGAAACAGTGGCATCAAAATGGTGAGCTTGTCCAACCGAAATAGTGGCATATGCATCATCAAAACAGTGGCACTTTTATACAAAACAGTGGCATCAAGATGGTGCTCTTGTAAAACTGAAACAGTGGCCTATTCATCCTCAAACAGTGGCACATTCATAGAGAAACAGTGGCATATATATCCTCAAAACAGTGGCATATTCATACAAAAACAGTGGCATAAACTTAAGCATAACCATGAGACTTTCATGCATACAAATCATTATCAAATAGCTCATTATACTTCCACCATGCTCATTCTTGAATCCAAAACCGAATAGAACCAAGTAGACATTCAAGCACACACATGGTTACACAATGAAAGAGGTCTAAGTTCTAGGCTTACCTCTTGTAGCACACACTTCTTGCTCACACACCACACCTTTCTAGTTCTACCAACAACAAGTCCACACTTCCTAGGAGATGATCTATGCGCATAAATGGTGAGGAGGACAATCTTGGACAGCTTCCAAGGGTGAGTACCAAGGCTGGACAGTGAGGGGAAATGAGGAGGAAAACTTACACTTGCTTGGGGGTATAGGCCACGGTTTTGAGAGGTGAGGGAAGATGAGTGATCAAAGCTTTTCTTTCTTCCTCCAAGTACTTGTATGTTCGGCTAGGAGTGAGGGAATGAGGGAGGAACTTGGCTGCACTTGTGCAAAATGGGGAAGGCCTCTTGTGCGCACCACTTAAAGGAAAAGAGAGGAGAGGTTGTAATGATGATGCATCATGAAAACTTTGGTTTCTTGCAAGAGTGGGACTGCACAATAGGTTTGAACAAGCAAAAGTTTGCTTCTAGGATACTCTATGCACATGCAAGGATGTGGAGAGGAGAGGTTCAGATCTGATTGTTGTTCTAAGTCTGAATTTTTCAACATAAACAAGCAAGTCATGCGCACATGGTGGAGTGGAAGGGAGGTGTCATCATGAGCACTAAGTCAACAAGCAAGACAGCTTTGGGGCAGCTAAAATCTAATTTGAAGCTGTCCTTGTGCGCATATGATGAGGAGGTTGCAGCCCTAAAATCCTTCTTTGGTTGCATGTGGAAGCAAGGGGCAGATTTAGTTCATGATGGACTGCCAAAAGCATGCAGAAATCTGCACATTTCAGCCTCATGATGGAAGGTGTAAGGTGGTTTTCCAAGTCAACACTCAATGCAGATTTTGTGTCATAAAAATCTGCTCCATGACACCTCCATGTGCGCCTAAAATGAAGAAGAATGCAGCCCAAAATAGTGCTAAGGAGTACATGTGTCTTTCATGCAATGAAGTTGAATTCAAATGGTGCACATGCAAGGTGATGTGGCGGTCATGCAAGGAGTGTGTTGGCAGATTTTTCTAAGTCCCATCTAGTCTCTTTTGCGCATGGATGAGGAGGGAAATACACCTAGCCATGTGGTGTTCCTTGCTGCACAAGACAACCTTGTTGGACAAGGCTTAGGGGAGGTAAAAGTGGGTTCAACATTGGGCTGAATAGGTTAGGTCCAAGGACTATTGGGCCATCGGCCAACTCAAGGGAAATCCAACAAAATAAGCCTAAGGTGACAAGTCCACACATACTAGCCCACTTCCCCAAGTTCAATAAACACCAAGGCCTTATACACACAACCAACTTACTCATATGATTTTAATAAATTTCACATGCCTACATAAGCACCCTCCTATGATTTTAATTTAAATACTTACCTTAGTCTCATCCCAAGGATAAAGATCAAACAATTCGCAAGCCATCAAACATACACAAGCATCTATCTCATTATAACACTTATGTATCTTACTAATTATGTGGGATGTTACAAATGGTAACAATGGAAACAATAACAATCATGAAAATGATGAAGGACTGAATGGAGGAAGAGGGCCATCATTGAATGATATGGCTGCTCCCTTCGGAAATGGTCCAAAACGAGGTTATGTTCCTCCTCCACTGAATGTCCCGAACTTTGAAATCAAACCTGCAATGTTCCAAATGATCATGAATGCTGGTCAATTCCATGGATTGCCCATGGAAGACCCCCACAGTAATTTGGACAATTTCACTGAGATAGTTGATAATTTCAGAGCTCATGGCATTCCGGAGGAAAGTATGCGAATGACGCTTTTCCCTTTTTCCTTAGCAGGAAAAGCCATGGAATGGAGGAGAACATTTCCCCCGAATTCCATCACTAGTTGGGAACAACTATGTGAGCAGTTTGTTACCCGATTTTTTCCCCAAGCAAAACAAGCCCAAGTGAGGGCTGATATAGCATCTTTCCAAATGTATGATGGAGAAAATCTGTATGAAGCGTGGGAGCGATTTAAGGAATTAATACGAATATGTCCAAATCATGGAGTTTCTGATTGGGGCATTATTCACACGTTTTATCATGGCTTAACCCCACCATTGAAAGCCACTGTTGATGCGGCTGCAGGGGGAGATCTTTTGGATTTTACTTATCCGGAAACTTACCGGTTGTTAGAAAAACTTTCAAAAAAACATGTTCAATGGCCTACCAGACGGGACCATGCTCCCAAGAAGGCAAGAGTTCTGGAGCTAAGTTCAACTGATGCTCTTTCGGCTCAGATGGCTTCGCTCCAGAACACTATAAAAAACTGGAAGCCCATGGAACAGAAAGGACCAACCGAGCAA
The DNA here is from genome assembly GCA_032173675.1 of Gastrolobium villosum. Taxonomy (NCBI): domain Eukaryota; kingdom Viridiplantae; phylum Streptophyta; class Magnoliopsida; order Fabales; family Fabaceae; genus Gastrolobium; species Gastrolobium villosum. The sequence continues at coordinate 5,597 of JAVKPL010013358.1, read as the reverse complement.
CTTCTCTTAACTCAATCAAGACAAAGTTGCTCCGTTTGTGAAGGTCCTCATGAAACTGAAGAATGTAACAATTTGGCTGCTGTGTGTTATGCAGGTGGTTATGACAATAACTACAGGAGCAATGACAACCGGGGATAGAAGAGTCAGAACAATGCTGGAGGTAGTGGAGGAAACTACCAGAATCGACCCCCATATCCCAGGCAGAACCATCAAAACTAGGATAAGGGTGAAGGGAAGTCCCAATCCTTTGAGACTTGTGTCAAGGAATACATGAACCAGAACAGTGCAGCCATGAGAAGCCTGGAGACCCAAATTGGTCAGTTGGCTGGAGCACTCAAACAGAGACAACCAGGAACACTCCCTAGTGACACAGAGAAGCCATCCCAGGAAGATCAGGAGCATTGTAATGCGGTAAGTTTACGAGATGGAAAAATTCTGCCACCTCCAGATTTAGTGGCACAGTCTCATAAACGCCAATCAGCAAGCCAACCGTTGGAAGAAGAAGTCGAGGGAACTACTGACCCTCAAGTTCAGACAGAACCCAAGGAGAAGGTTCAGAAGGATGAAATCACACCCGAGGCCACAACATCCGGAGTGGATGATGGAGCAATGAAGGACAAGGAACCAGTTTCGATTCCAACTTATGTCCCACCATGCAAAAGGAGGAGTGAACCCATTGAGCCTCCCTTTCCACAGAGGTTGAAAAAGCAGCATGAAGATAGGCATTTTAGCAAGTTTTTAGACTTGTTGAAACAGCTTCACATAAATGTCCCTCTGGTGGAGGCTCTGGAACAAATGCCTTCATATGCAAAACTTATGAAGGATGTTTTGTCAAAAAAAAGAAGGATTGAGGAGTTCGAGATTGTAGCCCTCACTGAAGAATCATGCAAGTACCTGACTAAGATTCTTTCCAAACTAAAAGATCCGGGAGTATTTACCATTCCATGTACAGTTGGGAAGAACTATCTTGGTCGAGCACTTTGTGATCTGGGGTCGAGTGTAAACTTGATGCCAGCTTCTATCTTCAAGCAGCTCGACATAGGAGCAGCAAGACCAACCACAGTCACTCTCCAACTCGCAGATCGATCCATAGCTAAGCCAGAAGGAAAAATTGAGAATGTCCTTGTCCAAGTAGATAAATTCATTCTACCAGCTGATTTCATCATATTAGATTTTGAGGCAGACCAAGAAGTTCCAATAATTCTTGGTAGACCATTCCTTGCTACTGGCGATGCTGTCATAAATGTCAAAAAGGGCGAACTTTCCATGAGTGTGAATGAGATGAGGTAAAGTTCAATGTCATGAAAGCAATGAAGTTTGATGAAGATAACACTGAGGAATGCTCCAGCATTTCAACTCTTGATTTGATCATAAGAGAAGAACAACAGGAGAATTTGCAGTCAGAAATAGGCATGAAGGACTTTGAAGAATTGGAGGAGTATTTGGTGTCCATCAGTTCTGTGCATACTGGGGAGAAGAAGGAAAGGATCTTTGAATCCTTAAACCGATCAGAGCAAGAGCAAACACCAAAATTGCCCTCAGTAGAGCAGCCACCGAACTTGGAGCTAAAACCCCTGCCTGAACACCTGAAGTACATTTATTTGGGTAAAGAAGACACTCTCCCTGTGATTATTTCTTCTTTACTAACTCATGAACAGGAACTGCAGCTCACACAGAAGCTCAAGGACTACAGAGGAGCAATCGGCTGGACAATGGCTGATATAAAGGGAATTAGCCCAGCAGTTTGCATGCATAAAATTCTACTTCAAGATCCTGATAGCTCCTCTATAGAACATCAAAGGAGACTGAACCATAATATGAAGGAGGTATAAGAAAGGAAATCATCAAATGCCTTGATGCAGGTATAATTTATCCTATCTCTGATAGCAAATAGGTTGCTCCTGTGCAATGCGTTCCAAAAAAGGGCGGCATTACTGTGATTGAAAATGACAAACTTGAGTTAATAGCCACCAAAAAGATAACTGGGTGGAGGATTTGTCAAGATTATAGGAAGTTGAATAATGCAACCCGAAAGGATCATTTCCCTCTTCCTTTTATTGATCAAATGCTGGATCACTTGGCTGGGAAAGAATTCTTTTGTTTCTTATATGGGTATTCGGGATACAACCAAATCCCGGTTGCTCCAGAAGACCAGCACAAAACCACTTTCACATGCCCTTTTGGGACATTTGCATTCAGAAGAATGCCATTTGGACTGTGTAATGCTCCCGCAACTTTTCAAAGATGCATGTTTGCCTTATTCACTGATTTAGTAGGAGAAGCAATAGAGATTTTCATGGACGATTTTTCTGTTATTGGCTGCTCTTTTTCTACTTGTCTTAATAACCTTGAACATGTATTGAAAAGATGTGTCAAGAGCAATCTAGTGCTTAACTGGGAAAAATGCCACTTCATGGTGAGAAAAGGCATTGTGCTAGGACACAAGATCTCGAGCAAAGGCCTCGAAGTGGATAAAGCCAAGGTGGAGGCAATTGAGAAGCTACCTCCCCCGACCACTGTGAAAGGGATCAGAAGCTTCTTAGGACATGCTGGGTTCTACAGGCGCTTCATTAAAGACTTTTCCAAGATTTCCAAACCACTCTGTGAACTTCTGGAGCAAGATAGGAAGTTCAATTTTGATGAAAAATGCATGACAGCCTTCCTGGAACTCAAGTCAAGGCTGGTGTCCGCTCCTATCATTCAAAGCCCAGATTGGAATCTTCCTTTCGAATTGATGTGTGACGCCAGCGATTTCGGCTTAGGAGCAGTACTTGGGCAACAGAAGGATAAAATTTTCAGAACTGTGTACTACGCTAGCAGAACCCTTACTCCGGCACAGGCCAACTACACAGTAACGGAGAAGGAAATGTTGGCAGTTGTTTTTGCATGTGACAAACTCAGATCATATTTGATATGCTCCAAGGTTACAGTATTCACTGATCATTCAGCAATTAGGAAACTCTTTTCCAAAAAGTATGCAAAACCAAGATTGATCAGATGGGTACTATTGCTCCAGGAATTTGATCTTGAGATTAAAGACCGGAAAGGAAGTGACAATAAGGTTGCTGATCACCTATCTCGATTAGAAAGGAGGAGTTCACAAGAAGAAGATCAGATCAAGGAAACATTCCCTGATGAGCAATTACTTATGATCTCTGAAAGGAATGCTCCTTGGTTTGCAGATATTGCAAATTACTTGGCTGCTGGTATAGAGCCTTATCATTTAAGTTACCAAGGAAGGAGAAGATTCCATCATGAAGCCAAGCAATATTTTTGGGATGACCCTTTGCTTTATAAAAGGTGTTCCGACCAACTACTGCGAAGATGCATTCCTGAAGAAGAGCAACAGAAGATACTGGAGCAATGCCACAGTTTCCCTTATGGGGCACATTTTTCCGGAGCAAGAACAGCAGCTAAAGTACTACAGTCAGGTATGTACTGGCCTTCCCTGTTTAAAGATGCTAATACCTTTGTTAAAAAATGTGACAGGTGTCAAAGAGCAGGGAACATTACAAGAAAACATGAAATGCCCCTTGTTCCAATAATGGAGATTGAGTTGTTTGATGTGTGGGACATTGATTTCATGGGACCTTTCCCACTTTCTTTTGGGAACAAATATATACTTGTTGCAGTCGACTATGTGTCGAAATGGGTAGAAGCCATTGCTACCCCCACCAATGATGCCAGGATTGTGCTGAAGTTTATCAAGAAAAACATTTTCACCCGATTTGGAACCCCCAGAGCAGTCATCAGTGATGGGGGTACACATTTTGTGAATAGACAATTCCAATCACTTCTGAAGAAATATGGAGTGCAACACAAAGTTGCCACCCCCTACCACCCACAGACCAGTGGGCAGGTGGAGGTATCCAACAGCGAAATAAAAAGAATCCTGGAAAAGGTGGTGAACCCAGACAGGAAGGATTGGTCCAGCAAGCTAGATGACTCCCTATGGGCGTATCGAACAGCTTACCGAACACCTATTGTTTGCTCTCCCTACAAACTGGTATTTGGAAAAGCTTGCCATTTACCTTTGGAACTCCAACACAAGGCATTTTGGGCAATCATTTTGTTAAACATGGATGTCGAATTGGTTGGGGAAAAGAGGTTGCTCCAACTAAATGAACTGGAAGAATTTCGGAGCAAGGCATATGAAAATGCCAACCTCTACAAGGAGCAAATGAAAAAGTGGCACGATAAAAAGCTGATCGACAAGGAGCTAGAAGTTGGAGATAAGGTGTTGCTGTATCGATCCAGACTAAAATTGTTCCCTGGGAAGCTAAAATCAAGATGGGAAGGACCTTATGAAATTACGGAAGCATTCCCCAATGGAGCATTTACCATTGCTCATGAGACTTCAGGAGCAACGTTCAGGGTGAATGGACATAAACTTAAAAAGTACAACAGGGGGATCAATGAGCATGATGAACAGACTTATCATCTCAATGACCCAGCCAAAGTTTGAACAAGGGAGCATCAAGTCGAGCTAAGACTATAAACGAAGCGCTACTGGGAGACAACCCAGATTTTTATGTTTTGTTTAAAAAGAAAATAAGAAAATCTTTTGCTAACCATTGCAGGATGCTAGTTTTGGGGTTGCTCCTGAGCAAACTGATCCCAAAAACAAGGAGCAACCGACACCTAGAACTTAGTTCTTCTGAACTCAAACTCTAGAGTAGGTTGTTCCCACTTGCACCTTTTCATCCAAGAGCCTGCAATGGGCCGCAGATTTCACAGAAGAAGGAAGATTGAGCGGCTCAAGCAACGATTGGACAATAGATCCTAGTCGTAGCTGTCACACCACTCCAATCAAACAGAGGTGGCAGTTTTCAAAAAAGGAAGGAACCGTCAGAGTAGAGAACAATTGCTTTTCTTTATTTTATTTTTACAAATTAAGTTTTCTTGAACGTTTCTTACTTCACAATTGCTCCCTGGGGACGATAAATCTGGGGCTATAACACCCTATATTGCTTGACACGTACGCTTGCGTATAGTCGAAGAGGGTTGCTCTCAGTCAGAATGAATTGCTCCTTTTGACAAATCTGACTGTTGCTCTGTGCTCTTGCTCCTACAATATAAATTATTCCCGAGCAGCTCGCGGTTCGACCAAGCAACATCCATCAACCACTTCGTTACTATAATCAGTGATCTCATCAAAGATGCTGAGAAATGGCTCCCTGTAGCTGAAGTACTAAGATTAAGGGATCAGCTCAGAAGGAGCCCCCTACAAAAGAGGAAGTTGATGCTGCCAAAGAAGCTGAGAAAGACCCTAGACGTCCCCAACGAATAGGAGAAAACTCTCCTATCTGTTTAATTCTGTACTTTATTTTCAGCATTTTTATTCTGTTCCCTTGTAATTAATCTTTTTGCAATTAAAAAGACTTTTTGATCAAATTGTTTGGTACATACATTTCAGTTATAGTATTAAGACTACACAATTCTTTCTGATTAACCAACATACATGAAACACAAAGTCACTGACTAATCATGCTTGTTCTTTCTCTGAATACTTGAAATAGAAAACATGCAGGGGATTTAATCCTCAGATTTTTGAAAGTAGCTGATCTATGTGAACTCCAGCTAGTAAGGAACGGAAA
>JAVKPL010013356.1:0-75900 GCA_032173675.1 Gastrolobium villosum | reverse complement strand
AGAAGTGTTTAGCTAGGATTGTAAAAAGGGTGCAACGTTTGTACAAGAAGGACTTTCCTGTTCCCTCTCATACTGGGAATTCATCATCGCTGGAGGAGGAAGTAGCCCAACTTCAAGCCACTGTCCATTCACAGCAAGAGCAACTCATAAACCAAAAGGGGCAGATTTTTAAACTCCATCAGTTCAACCGCGACCTGATGCAATACCTGATGGCGGCTAAGAAGCGGGACACCTCCACTTTTGGGGTAACCTTCCCACATGAGGAGTATCCAGAGATACCAATCTCCTTAATTCAGGACCCCTTCACAGGACCATCTACTGCACGAGCAAAGGCTGGACAACATGCTCATCTGGATATGGAAGGTCCACCAGAAGGGCGATAGCTTAATTTGGCAAAGACCATTTTTATGGTCTCTCAGGTTTTATGATCCTACACTCTTTAAATTACTATCTCAGTACCTATATGTTATTGTTTAATATTCAGATATTTCCAGTATAACCCCTGTTTTAATTGCTGTGAGGACACAGCTGATTTTTAAGTTTGGGGTGGGTACACATGTTGTACATGCTGAGAAAAAGAGAAATTTTTTGAAAATTTTGAACATTTTGAGTTTAGACAACTTTGTTTCTCTAATTTATTTATGCATGGCAGCCATTAATTTTAACTCGGTGTTATTTACCACTTTGATATCGTGTCATATTAGTAATTAATTTCAGTCTGACTTGTTAATTAAGCATTCATCAACTGTGTTACTTTCCATATAATCTTGCACACATCAGTTTTACTCAATGCTTGAACTATTGAATTTATACCTTGGTAAGGATTTTGAACCTAAACACTTGATTTTTCTTGCTGAGTGGTCATTCTGCATTGGTGCTCTTAAATATATCCTAGGCAATTGGTTAGTACATTTCCACATGATAAAGCCACTTGTTTCTGATTAAAAAGCCTAGAGCCAAATAGCCAACCTTGTATTTTAATTAAATCCTTTGCAACCCCATTTGAGCCAAAGACTTTTCTTTCGTGATGTATAACCTGTATAGTAGCAGCCAAATCCCATTTCCTACCCTGTCTTGGAAGCCTTAATATCTAGTTGATCTTCCTTAGGCTGAAAAGACTTGAACAACAAAGGATGACAGGAAGAAGCCAGCTAAAAGATTCTGGTTGAATATAAAAGTGAGTGCTGGAAAATAAAAAAAAATAAAAAAGAGAGAAAACAAAGAGTTAGAAAGAAAAGAAAAGGAGAAAGACCCCCTAGAAGGCAAAACAAAAGAAAAAGGGGTGTAAAAAAATATAGAAGGATAAAAGTAAAGGGTGCAAGTGATAGAGTTGAGAAGAAAAGAAAGGTTGGTAGAAAATCAAAAGGAGGCAGAAAAGAAAGTGAAACTGAAAGAAAATAATGGTGCATTTGATGAAAGGAAGTGAGTTAAAAAAAATGTATAGAAAAAAAAAGATGCAGCTTCTTCCTATCAGAAAGCAAAAAACTGGTCTTTTAAGCCTATTGAAGATTAATTAGACCCTTAAGGCTATCCATAATGAGCCAAGTGTCTAGAAAAACAAAAGACCAAACCTAGCCCCATTACAAACCTAAAAGACCTTTTGATGGAAATGGAAAACTAAACATTAAATGTTTAGGCAAAAATTTAAGTTGGGATACAGCAATGCAGTGTTGATGAAGAGTGACTAACCTCTTAAATAAAATGAGAGAAAAATTCGAGTGAGTTACACCAAGTGAGGAATTCATTGATTAAGCATTGTCTGATCTAAGTGATGTGTGTAATTATTTGTTATGAACTGTAACCAGTTGTTTGTTTGTTTAATTAATTTGTTAGTTTGAAATTGAACTACTAACGTGGTATTGATTTCAATTGGCAATATAGCTGATTAGAAATGATAGCTGTGATGTATAATTATAATGGAAAAATAAAGTGTCTAAAACATTGTTCCGAGTGACTGATCTAAACTGATTTGGTAAAAGGAAAATAACTGACAACTACTTAGAAAACTTGATTGCTTGAGGACAAGCAATATCTTAAGTTTGGGGTATTTTGTTAGTATTGATTTTTACCCAATTAAGTGGTGATTTTTCTAACATCTTTTGGGCTGATTGTGTAAAAGTGTAGGTGAAATTGGGCTGAAATATATGAAGTGAGCCCAAATGGTAAAACCTTGGTTAAAAAGTTATCTTTTATCTTTTTACTGATTTTTCCTTTCCCTTTTATCCAGATAGTGACATGTGGCAGAAGTGATAAAGAAGGGATAAGATCGTGAAGGCTTGGCAACCGTCGATCTTGCTTGGATCGGACGGTCAACAGAAATACAAAAGAAAATCAAGAAAAGAGGAGGAGGAGTCTGATAAAAAGAGGAGACGCACACAGAATATAAAGAGAGCAACTTTACTTTTTAGAGAAGCAAGTTTTAGTTTTTAGAAAAGAAAAGAAGAAATAGAGTAGAGCGTTTTGAGTTTTTCATTTTGTAATTAGATCTTTTACATTGAGAGTTTAGAATTTACAAGTTTTTCATCTTCCTGGAGACGTCTGCACAAAGAAGATCGCTACTCTTGAAGGGATTCAAGAAGACTTGATCGTGGTGTAGTCAGTAGCTTTAGTTTTTCTGTTCTTGAAGTAATTTGATAGCATTTACCTTTTGATTTAGTGAAGAACATCTTGGTCTGTATTTCTACTCTTACAATTTCTTTCTTTTGTGAATGAATCATGTTTTCTTTCATCTCAGATTTCATTTTAGTTTTATCTTGCAACATGCATAGCTAAATCCTTTGCTGGAATTCTGATGGAGATGATGAGTACCCTTTTATAATACAAATTGTTATGCATGTGTTCTTGATGTTTGAGATCCATGGGAATGGACAAGATTCTTGCATGAACTTGTGTTGGGAAACTCAAGTTCATGATTTTATTAATTCAAATTTCTTAGATTAGGAATAATCTAAGGAAGAACCGTACTTCAACTTTTTGGTAAAGTGATTTTTACTCTTAAGGGATTAAGGTGAATCATTTAACACACTAAATTTGGGAAAGTTTAGTGTGGATCTTCAAGAAGTCAGATTCGGTCAAACATACATGCTGTAGCATTTAGAGTGCATGATTGCACATCTTTAGGGAAAAGTCATCGAAGTCAGGATTCTGGATTTTCTGATAATCGTTTTTACTGTTATAAATAAACTTGTTTCAATTTCCTACAAAGTTACAAAAGATCAGAATTTTACAAGTTGATTTAAGATAAAGAAGTTCTTAAAGAAACCAATTCTTCCGTTCCCAGAGAACGACAACCCTCTTTCTTTTTAAGAAAATACTACCCAACATTACCCACTTGGTAGCAAGTGGTTCTGATTGTTTATTGATGTTGATGCAAATTTATTGTGAAGAAAATTCGAATCCAAAATATTTTGCTTTTATTTCTCATTTTGTAACCCTTTGTTTAAGCTGATGGAAACCACATAGCTGATGCATTAATACTACAGTGTTATTTAAATAGGTTAAAAATGAGCCAACTCGAGAGCAATTTTTGAGCCAACCCGCGAGCTAATTTTCGAGCCATAGACAAAAACTAACGAGTTGCAGCTACTAGCGTTTTTGAAAAGCCTCATAGGAACTTACCATCTTCATTCCTTAACAGCCCTCCACAGCCAGCAATTCCATTATCCATATTTGCAGCACCATCTACATTAAGCTTCAGCCAACCTTTATCTGTAGTTCACCGATTAGTCTTTTTCGTACATCTCTGGGAGCTAGTAGCCATACAGTCCTTTCTTCGAGCTTGTATCACATCCCGGATAAAAGCCAGCATTTAAATATTTCTGAAATTTTAAAAATATCATCAAATAATAATTTCATTTAAATAAAAGACAAAAGAATGATTTAAATTAATAATTTCATTTTAATAAGGGAAAAGTGTTTGTCATTTTAAATGACATAAAGTTATGTCATTTTAAGAGAGATATAGACACAAAATAATATTTTTTATTTTAAATTTAAAAAAACCACCCACTTTCTTTCCTAAGATTTCAATTCCTTGTGTCTATCTCTCTCCTAAAAAGACATAACTTATGTCATTTAAAATGACAAACATCAAACCCTTTAAATAATTATACAAATCATATATTATGATTTATTAATAATTTTAATGTTATTATATAACAAAATAATGACATCAAACATGTAAATAGTTGTAAATGAGCATATCATTGTATCTGTATCTAGAATTTCATAAGAATTGCTTTAATTTGAATAAATATTAGTATTTAAATCAAAAAAACAAGCTTCAGTTTATTTTATTTTTTTTGTTAATATATAATTTTTGCTGAATCAAAAGTTAAAAAAAAAATTAAAATAAAATATTAACGGCCCTAAAAGAAAAAATCTTGTCTTACATAATATTCATTCACATAAGCCATATAATAGTCATTTACATAAACTAATTAAGTCATAATCTAACATTTGATATATAATTTTTTTTAAATAAAAATTACATGCTATTTGATCCAATAGGGCTAGTTGATTTTACGGAAATGGATCATCTCATGTGTAATTTAACATGATCATGTCATGTGGGAGGATATTAACCATTAATAATTAAATCAACAATGATGATTGTATAACTTCTTATCCTTATATTTTTTCTCTCTCATCTCTTATCACCATTAATTCACCAATATATGATTATGATTGCCCATATCACATGATCATGTTAATTAGTATAGGAGAAGATCCGCTCCTCATTTTACATTTTGACAGGTTAACCTCGGTTTCAACCCATCACGTGTAAAACCTTCTCTTACCCTTTCTCTCACTCTTATATAAGTTTCATTTCCTGGCAACTTTGCAAAACACAATCAATCACGCATCCCAAATTTTCCCGAGAAAATTCTCAGCTTTCCTTTGCGCTCACCACTGGCTTTTCTATTCTTCCTTCTTGTTTTTGCTATTTTTCTTGCCATTTTTTTCTTCCGGTAAATGGCATTGACGGGTTTAGTTGAAGCGGTTCCTGCGCCGAAGTCCTGATGTGCCTCTGGCAAGTTATGTTTTCCAAGCCAAAAATAATAGGAATTTAATCATAAAAGAGCATGTTTTGATTTTGATTACATTGTTTTATCTTCTGTGTTCTTCTTGTTACATTTTGATCACTAAGAAAAGAGAGGGAAGAAAAGAGCGAGTTAGGAACCTAGTGCATAATCTGAAGCAAAATTGAAAATGAGAGGAATATTCCAAGTTTTTAAGTTTGGGGTATTTGTGCTGAGTGCTGAATGGGACCAAATGGGTCCATCCTTTTTTCTGAAGGAAAATGAGAATTGGGCTTGCATCCCTCACCAGCCCAAGAAAAGACAATTGGACTTGCGTCCCTCACCGGCCCAAATAAACACAGCCCACGTCAACTTCTCCCATAAGCTGATTTGCTTGGGACACCCATTGGGCCGCTTCCATAAGCTGTAAGCCCAATGGGTTCGCACTTTTGTCCTCTTTAAAAAAAATTTTAAAAAAAAAAATAAAAGAAAGGAAAAATGGGGTAAAAAGTTCTGACACAATTAAAAGCTTTCCTACCCCTATTGTAGATCCAGCCACCGCCATTTTCACCCTCTCCTCTCTTTTCACCGACACAGAGACCTGTCAACTTCTCCCTGTCCAGTCTCTATATCTCCTCATCTCATCATCTTCACCCACCCTCCACGACCTTTGGAACAACGTTGCAGCCATCCCTATTGTAGCCTTCCTCCGTACTTGAGCTGTACAAATTTTTCCGCCTAGGAATTTGTGTTGCTGCGTTAGTCAGTTTCCAGATCTCTGCGTATTTTCAATGGCCCCACAAACCCGTCAAAGAACCAGGGCTGCCGAGCTAAAAGGAAAAGGAGCTGCTCGATCTTCAAGCTCTTCAACTGAGTCTTCGTCTCAAACTTCGGTATGGGCTGAAGCACGGATGCAAAATATGCTCGAGCAGAACCTCGTTATCTCTTATGAACGAGGCTTCGATCTTGAGAATCCAGGGGCCCTTACCAAGATCTTCGTTGAGCGATACGTCATTCGTCAAGAATGGCAGTTCTTTGCCCAGCAACAGTCCATCCAGGTACCTGTTGCTCTTGTTCGCGAGTTTCTTGCTAACTTCCCCGACTCTGACAAACCGACTTCGGTTACTGTCAGAGGGGTTGAAGTTCCGATCGTCCCTTCTGCCATCAAAGAAGCCTGCGGCTTCACATTCGAAGGAGAAGGAGATCTCTACTTCCTCACATATGCCAATAAGCATATCGAGAGAACAAGGAATCTCGTTGCAGAGACCTTGTTCAACGAAATCGGACAAAAATGGACAGATAATAAAATTAACCACAAGTTCACCTGCAAGGAAGCCCAAGTTTGGGGTACCTTTGTGAGAGCCCGGCTCTTACCAGTCGGCCATGTACATTCGGTGACCTGGAAGCAAGCAGTAGCCATCTACTGCATTCTGGCTGACATTCCTTTCCATGCAGAGGACCTACTGTATGAAAGCCTGTGCACTCAAGCCCTAACACTCAAGGGCACTTTTCAATTCCCTTGCCTTGTGAAGTTGTTGTGTGACCAGGCTGGTGTGCCTCCTTCTGATGAAGACTCTCTGTTGGTTCCCTTCCCCACGTCTCCATTTGACGAGAAGTGTTTAGCTAGGATTGTAAAAAGGGTGCAACGTTTGTACAAGAAGGACTTTCCTGTTCCCTCTCGTACTGGGAATTCATCATCGCTGGAGGAGGAAGTAGCCCAACTTCAAGCCACTGTCCATTCACAGCAAGAGCAACTCATAAACCAAAAGGGGCAGATTTTTAAACTCCATCAGTTCAACCGCGACCTGATGCAATACCTGATGGCGGCTAAGAAGCGGGACGCCTCCACTTTTGGGGTAACCTTCCCACATGAGGAGTATCCAGAGATACCAATCTCCTTAATTCAGGACCCCTTCACAGGACCATCTACTGCACGAGCAAAGGCTGGACAACATGCTCATCTGGATATGGAAGGTCCACCAGAAGGGCGATAGCTTAATTTGGCAAAGACCATTTTTATGGTCTCTCAGGTTTTATGATCCTACACTCTTTAAATTACTATCTCAGTACCTATATGTTATTGTTTAATATTCAGATATTTCCAGTATAACCCCTGTTTTAATTGCTGTGAGGACACAACTGATTTTTAAGTTTGGGGTGGGTACACATGTTGTACATGCTGAGAAAAAGAGAAAATTTTTGAAAATTTTGAACATTTTGAGTTTAGACAACTTTGTTTCTCTAATTTATTTATGCATGGCAGCCATTAATTTTAACTCGGTGTTATTTACCACTTTGATATCGTGTCATATTAGTAATTAATTTCAGTCTGACTTGTTAATTAAGCATTCATCAACTGTGTTACTTTCCATATAATCTTGCACACATCAGTTTTACTCAATGCTTGAACTATTGAATTTATACCTTGGTAAGGATTTTGAACCTAAACACTTGATTTTTCTTGCTGAGTGGTCATTCTGCATTGGTGCTCTTAACTTAAAAAAATATATCCTAGGCAATTGGTTAGTACATTTCCACATGATAAAGGCACTTGTTTCTGATTAAAAAGCCTAGAGCCAAATAGCCAACCTTGTATTTTAATTAAATCCTTTGCAACCCCATTTGAGCCTAAGACTTTTCTTTCGTGATGTATAACCTGTATAGTAGCAGCCAAATCCCATTTCCTACCCTGTCTTGGAAGCCTTAATATCTAGTTGATCTTCCTTAGGCTGAAAAGACTTGAACAACAAAGGATGACAGGAAGAAGCCAGCTAAAAGATTCTGGTTGAATATAAAAGTGAGTGCTGGAAAATAAAAAAAAAAAAAAAAAGAGAAAGCAAAGAGTTAGAAAGAAAAGAAAAGGAGAAAGACCCCCTAGAAGGCAAAACAAAAGAAAAAGGGGTGTAAAAAAAATATATAGAAGGATAAAAGTAAAGGGTGCAAGTGATAGAGTTGAGAAGAAAAGAAAGGTTGGTAGAAAATCAAAAGGAGGCAGAAAAGAAAGTGAAACTGAAAGAAAATAAGGGTGCATTAGATGAAAGGAAGTGAGTTAAAAAAAATGTATAGAAAAAAAAAAGATGCAGCTTCTTCCTATCAGAAAGCAAAAACTGGTCTTTTAAGCCTATTGAAGATTAATTAGACCCTTAGGGCTATCCATAATGAGCCAAGTGTCTAGAAAAACAAAAGACCAAACCTAGCCCCATTACAAACCTAAAAGACCTTTTGATGGAAATGGAAAACTAAACATTAAATGTTTAGGCAAAAATTTAAGTTGGGATACAGCAATGCAGTGTTGATGAAGAGTGACTAACCTCTTAAATAAAATGAGAGAAAAATTCGAGTGAGTTACACCAAGTGAGGAATTCATTGATTAAGCATTGTCTGATCTAAGTGATGTGTGTAATTATTTGTTATGAACTGTAACCAGTTGTTTGTTTGTTTAATTAATTTGTTAGTTTGAAATTGAACTACTAACGTGGTATTGATTTCAATTGGCAATATAGCTGATTAGAAATGATAGCTGTGATGTATAATTATAAATGGAAAAATAAAGTGTCTAAAACATTGTTCCGAGTGACTTATCTAAACTGATTTGGTAAAAGGAAAATAACTGACAACTACTTAGAAAACTTGATTGCTTGAGGACAAGCAATATCTTAAGTTTGGGGTATTTTGTTAGTATTGATTTTTACCCAATTAAGTGGTGATTTTTCTAACATCTTTTGGGCTGATTGTGTAAAAGTGTAGGTGAAATTGGGCTGAAATATATGAAGTGAGCCCAAATGGTAAAACCTTGGTTAAAAAGTTATCTTTTATCTTTTTACTGATTTTTCCTTTCCCTTTTATCCAGATAGTGACATGTGGCAGAAGTGATAAAGAAGGGATAAGATCGTGAAGGCTTGGCAACCGTCGATCTTGCTTGGATCGGACGGTCAACAGAAATACAAAAGAAAATCAAGAAAAGAGGAGGAGGAGTCTGATAAAAAGATGAGACGCACACAGATTAGGGAGCAACTTTACTTTTTAGAGAGAAAATCTTAGTTTCGAGCGTTTTTAGTTTTCAGTTTGTAATTAGATCTTTACATTGAGAGTTTAGAATCTTAGTTTTTCATCTTCCTGGAGACGTCTGCACAGTGAAGAACGCGACTCTTGAAGGGATTCAGAAGTCGCGATCGTGCTGCGTGTTCATAGCTTAGTTTTTCTGTTCTTGAAGCACTTTCATAGCATTTTCCTTTTGGTTTCGTGAAGAACATCTTGGTCTGTATTTCTACTCTTTACAATTTCTTTCTTTTGTGAATGAATCATGTTTTCTTTCATCTCAGATTCTATTTTCGTTTTATCTTTCAACATGCATAGCTAAATCTCTTTTCTTGAATTCTGATGGAGATGTTGAGTACCCTTTTATAATACGGTCTGCATGCATGTATTTTTGATGTTTGAGATCCATGGGAATGGACAAGATTCTTGCATGAACTTGTGTTGGGAAACTCAAGTTCATGATTTTATTAATTCAAATTTCTTAGATTAGGAATTATCTAAGGAAGAACCGTACTTCAACTTTTTGGTAAAGTGATTTTTACTCTTAAGGGATTAAGGTGAATCATTTAACACACTAAATTTGGGACAGTTTAGTGTGGATCTTCAAGAAGTCAGATTCGGTCAAACATACATGCTGTAGCATTTAGAGTGCATGATTGCACATCTTTAGGGAAAAGTCATCGAAGTCAGGATTCTGGATTTTCTGATAATCGTTTTTACTGTTATAAATAAACTTGTTTTATTTACCTACAAAGTTACAAAAGATCAAAATTTTACAAGTCAATTTAAGATAAAGAAGTTCTTAAAGAAACCAATTCTTTCGTTCCCAGAGAACGACAACCCTCTTTCTTTCTTTTTAAGAGAATACTACCCAACAATGATCAGGTTGTTATACCTCGAGATGCTACAACTAATGCTGATCCTGTAGAGGATATAGAAGATGAACCTAGACGTAGCAAGAGGCAAAGGACAGCCACATCCTTTGGACCTGATTTTATGATGTATTTATTAGAAAATGAGCCTCGGACTTATAAGGAAGCTATAATGTCTCCAGAAGGACCATTCTGGGAAGAGGCTATCAATAGTGAGATAGAGTCTATTTTGGCCAACCACACTTGGGAACTGGTAAATCTTCCTCCTGGCAACAAGCCGTTAGGGAGTAAGTGGGTGTTCAAAAGAAAAATGAAAGAGAATGGCACTATTGATAAATATACAGCAAGGCTTGTGGTAAAAGGCTACAGGAAACGTGAAGGTCTCGATTATTTCGATACTTATTCTCCTGTTTCACGGATCACATCCATTAGGATGTTGATCGCAGTAGCTGCTTTGAATGGACTAGAAGTACATCAAATGGATGTTAAAACGGCATTCTTAAACGGCAACCTGGAAGAAGAGATATATTTAGAACAACCTGAAGGTTTTGTTGTTCCAGGACAAGAACGGAAAGTTTGTCGCTTAATAAAATCCCTTTACGGGTTAAAGCAAGCTCCAAAGCAATGGCATGCGAAATTTGATAATGTTATGTTATCAAATGGATTTCGAATTAATGAATGTGACAAATGTGTCTATGTTCGAAATACAGGAAAAGGGTTTGCAATTGTCTGTCTTTATGTAGATCACATGTTGATTATGGGTAATAATTGTCAAATGATCAATGCTACTAAACAATTACTGAAAAGTAAATTTGATATGAAAGATATGGGGATAGAAGACGTTATCCTAGGTATTAAAATCCATAGAACATCTGCAGGGTTGGCCTTATCACAGGCTCACTATATAGCTAAGGTTCTTGAGAAATTCAAAAGTTTGAATATAACCCCTGTGAGGAACCCTGTAGATTGTAATCTTAGTTTATTAAAGGACACTGGTAAAGCTACAGCACAAAAGCTATATGCTCAAGTGTTGGGTAGCCTGATGTATGTTATGAACTGCACCAGACCTGATATTGCTTATGCAGTAAGTCTGCTAAGTCGTTTTACTAGTAATCCAAATGAAAATCATTGGAAAGCTATGGTAAGAGTTTTGGGATACTTAAAGTATACTCAAAATTATGCTCTGCATTACGAGAAATACCCCGCAGTTATAGAAGGGTATTGTGATGCAAACTGGATCACCGGCTCTAATGACACTAGATCCACAAGTGGATATGTGTTTACCCTTGGTGGAGGTGCTGTGTCTTGGAAATCGTCCAAACAGACTTGCATCGCAAGGTCAACCATGGAAGCAGAATTCATTGCTTTAGATAAGGCTGGTGAAGAAGCCGAATGGCTTCGTAACTTTATTGAGGATGTTCCTAATTGGCCAAAACCGGTACCATCTGTATGCATACATTGTGATAGCCAAACCGCTATTGGAAGGGCCAAGAACGTCATGTATAACGGTAAGTCTAGACACATACGTCGTAGACATGATACCGTAAGACAACTACTCTCGAACGGAATCATTACAATTGATTATGTTAAGTCTAAGGAGAACATAGCGGATCCGTTAACCAAAGGGATTCCTAGAGAGTTGGTTGAATATTTGTCGAAAGGAATGGGTTTAAGGCCTATCAATTGTTGAGCATTGCGGTAACTCTACCTAGAAGAGTGGAGATCCCATGAACTAGGTTCAAAGAGACAACTAAGTGATGGTCGACTGCCCAAACACTGTGGAGTTTTAAACTCATACTCATTCCTAGACAAGACAGTGTATTTATGAGGGTAAGCACTTAGGCTTTTAATGATTTCTTAATCTGTTGTGTTCAGATGATGTATAGTGAGTTACATCACAAGAAATCACCTATGTGAGTGTGAAGTGAGGGTCGCTTCTATGAGAATTTTTCAAAGGCCGATTCTCTAACAACACTCGCAGAACCAGGTAGGTGTCCCACGGCCAAAATGGGCGCAACAAAGGACCAACAATGCTAGAGAAGCAATTGTGTGACTCCTATTGTCTAGGTATACACTAAAGGTTGACGGTTCAAGTCGCCCTAGACCACCGATTGACCGAGTATATCCGATAGGTTTTCACTAGAGAATGTTCAAAGGTAACTCCACCTATCTCGATGCAGTTGTTTCTGGTTGAGGAATTTACACTTTGCATTTATACTCTTATGCATTTTGTCACGATGATTTGACTTCTTATCCATGTGGGGGATTGTTGGAATTAATAGTAAGTTTAATATACAATGATCCATTGGTTATGAATAAGAAGTGGGTTAATAGAGAAAAAGAGAAAAGGGAAGATGAAGAGTTGTGGGTTGTTTAACAAAGTCCCACATTGGACAATTGGTAGAAAGTGGGAGAGTATATAAACTCCCACCTCCATCTCTTTAATTGGCCCTTGGGTCACTACATATTTTATGTAGGGGGAGGAGATAGGTGGGCTTTGGTTCACCACCACGCGCGCGCCGCCGCCGCCGCCCGTCCGGCCGGCTCGGTTCGGTTCGGTTGTGTGTATTAAAAAATAATTTTTTATTAAATTATTTTTATTTTTTGTCCAAAAGTTGCTTCCCTCCAAAATTCGAACCCACCCGCCGGTTTTTGAACCGAACCGGTTCTTCCTTTTCGCGAACCGGTTAAAGGAGGTGTCTTCTCGCCGAACCGGTCACCGGTTGTACCTGTTCGTCGGAACGGTCACCGGTCACACCCGTTCGCCGCCGTCAGACACGGCGATTCGCCGCCGGCGACTGCTCATCGTGACCGGTCAGTGTCTATAAATAGACACTGACACATTCAGAAATCCATCCCGGTTTTTCTGCACTAAATCCCTGCCGGAATTTTTGTTCTTCCGGTATTGCATACCGTTGTTCATCCTCCGGTGTGAATTCTTCTGGCATTCTGTTGTGTTCGTTTGGGCTGTTGATTGGTAGTGCCACCATTCTTCAGACGGAATCCGTTCTATCCTGGGAGACAAGTGTCCATCAACCTTAGGCATCAGTGAGGGGGCAAATTGTCTTAAGGAGACACGTTCTGTGGGCTCGGATTCAATCCTCTCCTGCATACATTCTTCTGACTAATTCTGTATTTGGATTACAAGTAAGTCTGTTCTTATTTTTTATTATTACACAGTGATAACTCTGATCATCTACCCCTTCTGTCAAATACATGGGTTCAGGGCAATAGTGATTTGATATCACCCTCTGTCTTTTATAACAAACCTCAAAAAAGAAAATAAGTACAGATGATGATAACATCGATGACACTGAGAAACCAACAAATGGGGAAGAGGAGAATTTAGGAAGTCTCAGATCAAAAAAGAGAACAAATGCTGGAGCTGAAGGTAGGAAGCCTTCCAAAAAGAAAAAGTCTAAGGAAAGTGATGATGACAATGATGGTGATGCTGGTACTGATGATGATGTTGATAGTGATCAAGTTGAAGAGAAGAAACCAGGCCAGGTGACAAATAGTAAACAAGCTAAGGGAGAAAAGCAATTAAAGAAAATAGTTCAAAGCAGGCAAAGTAGTAGAAGTGCTGGAAGGAAAGCCAAGTAGCAACTATTGGGCTTGCATAGTTTTGCCCTCCTGCAACTTAGGTTCTGTGCATTATGTTGTCTTTATGATCTGTTGGCTGTGCTAAAATCATGACTACTCCATAGTCATGTGATTTATACATGTTAACCAGAAAAATGGATGGTTGAGTCCATTCAGCTTTTGTAACTATTGTTAATACTCACGTCATATGCACAAGATTTTTTTTTGTTATGACTACAGATGTAATTTCTTGATTTCTTACAGACTGTGCGCAAATGGAAGCACGACTAGATAAAGGCTTCCACCCGCAAAAATAGTATTTAAAAATTGAACAATGGACAATTAAAGTCTTAAATATCCTTTTATATAGTACATAATAATCGTAAAATGCAATTAAAATAGAAAATATATAAATTATAATATTGTCACTAAAAAGAATAAACAAAAAATGGCGTACACAGTTTAAGTTATTTCTAATTCTAAAGTACCCAATGTGTACTATAATTATGTACTCAAGAGTCAAGAGTCGCATGTAAGTCTGGAGGTTATTTTGTGTGAACCGGGACCACCATTTTTAGGTGGTCCCTTAGTGTAAATAGGAGGGTAAAATGGGAAAAGTGGGAAAATAATAAGGGTAAAAAAGGAAAGAGAAAATTAATGTTGTGAGAGGGAGCACCAAAAGATTTAGTGGTCCTGGAGCATATTAAATTTTTCCGTAAGTCTGGATCCACTCAAGAGTCAGCAAGAACATTTGGCAAAGTAGTACTCGGTGTTAGTGTAATGCATAATATATTGGTAACATAGATTGAGTGCTAAAATCAACATTTCTTAAAAGCACTTTCACTAGAAATATAAATAGGACAAACAACATAAAATAATTGTCAGAGACAATGTTATGTTGATTGTTATCTTCCAAACATTCACTGACGAAAACAAATATTCTCCAAGCAACCTTTTTCGTATGGTTTGTTCTTTGAAAGATACGACACCTAGCAGCAGAGAATGGTTCATGTCCAGTGTTATCTGCAGGAGGAATGTCTTCTACCTTTGCTCTGTTAGATGAAATTAACCTTGACCATAAATATTTTTTATTGAATCTTTTAGTACTAAGCACACCAACTCACTGTAATATAAGAAAGGTTTTTTTATTGAATCTATGAATACAATTGATGTTTTGAATACAAAATAGCTTTGACAAAAGGATTAGAATAGAATCAATGCCATATTAAAAACAATTAACAAAAAAACTGTTAATCACATCAATTATAGTTCCAAAATTTCAATACCAAAAAACTACTTGAGAATCTATCCTAAAAGAAGAAACCTATATCTAACATTCCACTTTCACAAGTCATTAGAAACATCGATGGATAATGATTTATCCTGGAACCAGTCCTTCGTACAAATAAGGGCCTCAAGAGTAAGGGAGTCTAATGAACTCCTGTAGCTATCCATTTTTCTAATTTCTATACCAAAAACAAAATCTGCAGAGAGAGTTGATGCCGGTATAGATAAAATATCAGAAGCCATTCTAGACAATATTGGGTACTTCAATCCGTTTACTTTCCACCAGTTCAAAATATCAAATTTTTGTACACTAGGCTCTAGTGGCTCTTCCAAATACTCAGTCAATTCTGTCTTCCATTGCTGGTTACCTATTAAGTCATATATATCCAAGTCAAAATCAAAAAATGCAGCTTCAACTGACTCGGTCGTTATCATAGCCTCATTCCCTTCATCACCATTTGTCGCTGTATACGGAAGCACTGGCTTGACATAATCATCGAATAGTTCCTGAAGACCATCCTCAACAATTCTTATCCCTGACTCAGCCTTGTCACTAAATAAGTAAACAAAGGTGGATTCCACAAATTTCATTTTACACCTCGGATCCATGGCTACAGCAACTGCCAACATTAACCAACTTTCCGCCCAATATTGCTCAAACTTCACTTTCAAAGGCATAATCAAACTACTGCAAAAAGGATCCTGGCTGAAGGCTGCAAGAGTCAACTCCACCAGAAGTTTTGTCACTTCAGGGAAAAATAAGTTTGCAGTTGGGTATGGTTGGACAAATAAAATGTTAGTCGCATCATACAAATACTTCAAATATACACAGAGAGTTTCTACTTGCTGCCAGTCATCCATTGTCAAAGTTATTCTGTAATCAGGATCAGAGGCATAAGACCAAACAAAGACTTGTTTTAACTCGCAAGCAGCAACAAGCATATGGTAGACTGTGTCCCATTTATTTTGGTCATCAATTGAAAGCTCCACCATACTAGGGATTTGAAGTTGTTGCCTCACCTCAAAGAACTTCTTTTCATGAGATTTCATGTAATTTACACTCTCACGAACTTTACCAATAGTTTCTCTCATTGCCCCCAATGCATCTAATGCAAGGCGACTAAGCACACGAGCATAACAGTTTTGGCTTAATAATTGGCCATCGAGGATCGAAGGGCTTTTAAGAGAGAGGAGATCCCTTAGTTTTCTCATCAAAGCCTCATTGCCATTGGAGAAGAGTTTATCGAGTGCAAGAGTAAATACCCGACCCTCCAAATGCCAGTCACTTAGGGAGCTTACTATGGTTTGATTTAAGGAAACGTCAGAATCAAGAAATGGCAGCATCACAACATTAAGAATGGGATGATGCAACTTCCAATTAACATCAATGAAGTGTCCCCGAAGAAAAACGTAGACCGGTGTCTGGTTTGAAGTCCATACGTCCAAGGTGAGGTTGACTCGCCCGGGAATCCCATCGATAAGATTCAACAACTTTTGCTTTCCTGTAAGATACATATCAACACAATCCTCTTGGACAGCATTAAAGCTCGGTGGATTGAACTTGGGTTGAAGTGTGCGCAACAAATCAATGAAACCTTGGTCTTCCACCATATGAAGTGAATAATCATGCAAAATAATCATTTTAGCAATCTTATTCTTGCAGCCATCCTGATCAAATGAGATAGCAGAAGACTTAGGTTTTGTTCTTGCCCGTTTCTTTGGTAGATTAGCACCAGTTTTAGGACATGTGGTTTGTCGATCTTTCTGACAAAGGGGGATGTGTCTCCTGAGATGGCTAGTGCCAGTTAGCTTTGAATCTTTCATATACACAAATGATATATTGCACTTATTACAATAAGCCCGGCCAAATCCAGGTCCATTCATTTTCACAGTGAAGTGCTCCCACACATTAGATCTCATTCTCCCAAGCCTTTTTTGTGTTGTTTCTGGTTCAGGTATTCTCAACTCCATCACAGAACAACAGATATAATCCTATAAAACAAAAAAGACTCAAACAATTAGAAGAGCCTAATTAAACATTGATTCAACCTGAAAATACATTACCAATATATTTATTTAATTTTAATCATCTGAGATAGAAATAGTATTATATAAATATGAAGGCAATGCAAAATAGATTATTACAAAACAAAAAAAACTGGTGGTCCTTGTTTTCAGAACAACGGAAAGCAAAAGTTTTAAATTATTACGTTGCCTCTTTTTAGAATCGGAAAGCAAAATACATTGTTTCTATGCACACGCTTAACGCTATATACATTGTTTCTACGCAAAATACATTGTTTCTACGCACATCAAATAAATTTAATATAAAAAACATAACTATAGTTTCTTAAGCATCGAGATTACATCAAACAAGTATTCATATAACGCTAAGTCTAACCTTTGACATCTAGTGATTAGGATTGCCTGGTCTCCGTGTTGGCTACCTTTTAGAAGAAAAGTGATTGGGGAAAAAAAAGCGATTGGTAAACAAAGGAAAATATTAATAAAATCAAAATCAACAAAAGTTTGAAGTAAGAAGAGAGAAAGTAGAGAAGAAGAGAAATAGAGGAATGTTGAGAATTGGGAAGTGATTCGATTTGGTTAGGTTAAGCTCCTATTTATAGCTGAAATTTTGAAACCGAGACATTAATTACAGGTAATATCAACGGTTATCACATTTATTTTAGTTATAAAAAAAGCAGGTAAAATCAAATGTCATCATAATTATTTTAATTGTTATTAATATATTAATGGTTACAAAATCAATACAAATAATTATTGTTATTTTAATTGTTATTAACAATTTAGGAAACATTATTATAATAAATATATTGCCAAAATTCACGTTTTATTTATTTATGATCATAGAAATATTGCGGAAGCTAATCTAAAACTAATTTGGGGAAATGTTACCGCCACACCTGTACAGGGACAAGTGCAAGGCTCTTTATTACATTCATAAATATTACAAAAAATCATAAACTTTGTTTTATACATAAAATTTAGAACTAGCTGGAAATTCTCTGAGTCATTATCTTCACTGCCCACTGCTAGCCCGATTCCTTTGTAACCTGATTCACTGAAACTTTGCTCCCCTGTGAAGGATCATTACAGTCAAACAAACACAAACAGTCAGCAGAGCTGGTAATCCCAATCAAAATACAATTAATGTAAATAATAATGAAATTAAATCAAATATCAATATATATAATCAAATAGTGATCAAATCAATGACATTCACAACTCAATGACATTCATCGTAATCAAATCAAATATCAAATTCAATATTTATCATATATATTCTAATCATAATCACATCAAATTATCAGCTTCAACATATATTCACATCGAATCAAATATCCTTCATAATCTTTATTAAGTTTAATTTTTTTATAACATTATTAAGTTTATTTAGTGGAGTAGTGGGAAGAGAACCATGGTAGACCTGGGAAATAACCATTGTTGCCAGTCTACCCCGTGACCCTGGAAATAACCACTGTTGCCAGCCACGTATAATCAAAATTGGCCATCATCAAAATATCAAATCCTAGTGTGATACAAATTGAAGGCAAAAGTTGCTACAAATTGAAGGCAAAAGTTGCTGGTGCCGAGCGCTAAAACGTTCAACACAGAACATTTTAGCGCGTTGCTGCAAACTAAGGACGAAAGTTGCTGGTGCTGAGCGCTAAAACGTCCACACAGAACGTTTTAGCGCGCTGCTGTTGGAAAAGTTTGGGGTTTTGGGCCCTAAAACCTCCTGATCAAACGTTTTAGCGCCCTGTGTGGGAAAAGACTCTAGTTTCGAACGCTAAAACGTTCAAATCAAGTGTTTTGGCGTTGGAGTCAGTTGGAAGCAGTTGGGCATTAACCAGACATGGACGCTAAAACGCCCATCAAGAACGTTTTAGCGCCCAATACAGTTAAAAGCAGTTGGACATCCGGCAAGCCTGGACGCTAAAACGCCCATCAAGAACGTTTTAGCGCCCGTGTTATTTTTTAGTGTAAATTGTAACACTATAAAAGGCAAAGGCCTTCACATTTTCTGAAGAATCCATCATATATCTCTCTCTTACATCAGATCTTCTGATCTGACTTCTCTCCTTTACTTTCCAAATTCTTATGAGTAGTGTTTTATTAGTTAGTGTTCATATGTAATTGCACTTGAAGATTGAAGACTTACTATCATGACAACGGAGTTTGATCTTTCTTCTTCTCTTGTCTTTATTTCAATTATGTCTGAGCAGAGTCCTTTGTAGTCTGATTCAATGGAACTCAAGCGTGAATTTATGAATGGTTAATTAGATATTTTGTTTATCTACTATGTGATTGTATGAAGTTGTCTTGATTAATTCTTCATGTTAAAGGAATAGTGTAGAACAGACATGTTTACATTGTTCTATATTTGACAACTTTATCATCAATGTTTTAGTAGTCAAGACATTGATGCTAGGATACTGATGTTGTAAGAACCCGTACCGTTAATTAAGGTAATTAGTGAATTAATTATGATAATTAAAAAATAATTCCATAATTGACCCTAATAAATATTAGTGGGCTTAAATAATTATATTAAGTGGGTAAAAATGCTGAAAGTCGCTTTTCGGAAGAAAAGTGCAGATACCGGTTCTGCTACTCGGTATAAATGCGTATTGGAAAAGTATCCCGGAAAATTATAAAGAATGCATGATAATTACTAGAATATTATGTAGGACTTGTAAAACAAGTTTCAAGTCAAAATAATGTAATCTGATGCCGGAACTGATACTGACTATGGAAAAGCGCGTACCGGAAAGGTGCTCCGAAAAATAAAATAAAAATATGACAAATCTTAGAAAAATGTCTAGGTCTAGATTCCAAAGTTTGGGATCAGGATCTTTTGCGTTGCTATTAAGGCCAATACTGCGCGTTAGGTGACCAATTGCCTATATATATTACTACTAAGGGCACAAAACCCTAGGCCATACTCTTTCTTACGTGACTTGTGGCTGATCAGCCTTCTCCCTTGTGCTCCTTTGCTGCCTTCTTCACCTTGGAGGCCAAGAAGCCATCTTTCCTCTTGGCTTCTTCATCAAAACACCTTGTGAGGGTGGGTATGTGACTTGTGAGTGTGGAGAGTTATTTTTGGGAGTGTCCAGCCACTGTGTGTGAGGGTTGAGGGGCTGAGTTAGTGTTCATTTGGTGAGAGCTCTTATTCTTGGCTTGTGAAGCTCCAAGGAGCTTCCTTTGTGTTGAAAGGGCCAAGCTTTGCACCATTTTCGTACACCATTTTGTGGCCTGAGTTGAGGAGCTGTTGGGGAGCTCCAAGAGCACACATTACTATGTTTTGAGCTTTGGTAAGGTATAATGTGTATGAACCTAAAACAGATTAAAGATGCATGCTTTAACGTGTACATGTGTTAAAAGTTGAATCTTTGGAGTGGATATTCACGAAATGCAGAAACTGCATTTTGTCGTGAGATATCCGGAAAAATAAATGGTGAGTAATACTTCTCTTGTATGTATTTGTTGACAAATAGATTTATTTTACAGGTCATTGAAAAAGCAGTTGACGTCGGAGCAGATAGTAGTCAATTTCTCACTAGTTGGATATTTCATTCACGTGAAAAAAAGGCCGGCAAGGCTTTTGTTGATGGTTTGCTCCCTCACTTTGTGTAAAAAAAAATTCTTTTTAGCATTATTTGGTGCAACATGACTGGTAACGCTATCTTTCTAATGTTTTGCGCTGCTTATATTTTAATTTGTGTGTAATTCCACTAAAAAAATTACATTAAATTCAATAACTTGTTTTCTTGATTAGTTTGATTCACTATTTTTGAAATCAATGTTAAACTTTAAGCATCAAGATTGTATCAATCCCAGGCTTGTTTTGCCATTTCTGATGAGATTGTGGATAGAAAGTTTGAGTGCTTGTATTTGACTTTATATTAAGGAATGATCCCATTATTAGTGAATTTTTTGAGCATTCAACCGTGGAAAGTGGCATTGGAAATTTGGAATAAAGATATTATTTATTGATCACTTCAAATTTGAAAAATGAAAGTATCATGCATGCATCATTGAGGATTCCATTTTAAAATTCACAGGTTTCTTCTGTTAAGTCAAGCTTTGCTACTACTTTAAAATTCTCAAAGTCCGGACGCCTCGGTTCGGTTCGGTTCGGTTGTGTATTAAAAAATAATTTTTTATTAAATTATTTTTATTTTTTGTCCAAAAGTTGCTTCCCTCCAAAATTCGAACCCACCCGCCGGTTTTTGAACCGAACCGGTTCTTCCTTTTCGCGAACCGGTTAAAGGAGGTGTCTTTTCGCCGAACCGGTCACCGGTTGTACCTGTTCATCGGAACGGTCACCGGTCACACCCGTTCGCCGCCGTCAGACACGGCGGTTCGCCGCCGGCGACTGCTCATCGTGACCGGTCAGTGTCTATAAATAGACACTGACACATTCAGAAATCCATCCCGATTTTTCTGCACTAAATCCCTGCCGGAATTTTTGTTCTTCCGGTATTGCATACCGTTGTTCATCCTCCGGTGTGAATTCTTCTGGCATTCTGTTGTGTTCGTTTGGGCTGTTGATTGGTAGTGCCACCATTCTTCAGACGGAATCCGTTCTATCCTGGGAGACAAGTGTCCATCAACCTTAGGCATCAGTGAGGGGGCAAATTGTCTTAAGGAGACACGTTCTGTGGGCTCGGATTCAATCCTCTCCTGCATACATTCTTCTGACTAATTTTGTATTTGGATTACAAGTAAGTCTGTTCTTATTTTTTATTATTACACAGTGATAACTCTGATCATCTACCCCTTCTGTCAAATACATGGGTTCAGGACAATAGTGATTTGATCCTCTGTCTTTTATAACACTTTTTTTTTTAATACTAACATGACAAATCTTTAGATAGACCGTGTAGTTCGTTTTGTATTTGAAGAATCTTGCTAGACTATGTATGTATTAAGGGCTGGTTGTTGCCCCTTTAGACTCAAATTTTGGATCAGTAAAAGGCTGGACATAGAAAAATGACTAAATAGAAAGGTGAGATTGATAAAAGAATAACCTTTCAATTTTCAATTATAATTTATCAAGGTAATAAAATTCAACTGATACAGTAAGGGTTTTAAACACTCTTTTATAAACTAATTAGAAATCAATTCAAAATTAAAAATAGTAAGAGTAAATATAACGAAAACTACATTCTAAAAATAAATAGATAAATAATTACAATTAAATCATTCAAAACACATCTCAAATCTTAGATTTTAAATCATGCCAAATTTATTTTTCTTTTTTACCAAAAAAATCACAAGTATACCTACTGCTTCGTTGCTTAATTAGTACCTGAATTTGATCATAATATATTACTATGATAATAATCTATTACATTTCAAATTGTTGCTTCTTTGAATATGCAAATCATACATAATTCTGATTGACTTCAAATTTCTTAAATCAATGGTTGTACTATATACAATGGATCAACTATAAATGCATCAGCCTTGACTAAACTCGTGTATCCCACTTTTGTGTATTACAAGCACTCTTGTTGGAATGGATGTTTAGTTACGCAGAGTGATACAAACCCACCTGATATCCCATTAGAGAGCCACCTTCACCTAAACCACCAGGCTATCTAACTGATTATGTGCTCCATCAACACAGCAGTTGAAGACTTGCAACAGCACTCCCATTTTCTATATTTCTAGCAAGCACCTTGTATGGTTTAGTGGGTAGTTATTCTCTGTATCATTTAGTGGGTAGTAGTTATTCTCTGTTTCATTCAGTGAGTAGTTATTTTCCATGATTTATTTTACCATTTCTGCATCAGTTGTAACTTTTATTTAAAGACCATCATGAATGAAAAAAAGAGCAGACTATTACTGTTCATTAATTTCCCTTTTACATTTTAAGCTTATCCTTTAAGCTGAAAAGGATTCTATCACAGAGCTTGTATGAGTATGTTTTAATTCTGTTGTTGAACCGTACAAGTGTTAAATGCTATTATTATCGTGGGGCATTACACATGACTTCGTAGTGAGTCTCCAACAACACTATTCTGTGTGCAAAATTTGCATGACAACAAAGCACAGATAAACGAAAAATGGAGGTAACACCTCAAAAGAAAATACTATTAGGATATTGCATACAATAACCTGTGAAGTTCCATAATCAATGTGATAGATAGGACAAAAAAACATGAAAGAATATATATATATCTATATATACATAGTGAACCATTCATTTAACAAGTAGTCACTTTGACAACTACTGCATGGTGAGACCCAAACATGAAAGGGTAAAATCAATTACCTATTTTGATTAGTCCATTTTACAAAGAAAGTAGTACACCATGCATATCCACGAATTTTTTCCCTCTAACGTAAGTGTTGTGACACTCATAGTACCACCCTTGAATTAGATCTTCAGGATGTTTCAGTGATTAAGTTTCTTTCTATATATGTTTACTCTCTGCAAAAATATTGTCCAACAGTGTTGTTTAAAAGACAATAATAGTAGAATTACAGTTGTATCATCAAACAATTTGGGAAATTATATCAACCAGTTACTATAGTATTAAACTCTATTATATCAACCAGTTACTATAGTATTAAACTTGATAATAGAGTATTAGTTTTCCAACACATTATAAGATATCATGGTCATAGGTACCAAAAGATTCAAATACAAAGTGGGAATCAAGTCAAAAGGTTGGATGATGTTTTGTAGGTGATTCGGGAAGCTAAGTTGGTAGCGTGTAAAACTGTGAAAAAGGCTTGGTGTCAAATTTGTGCATTGGAACATATAATGCAATGATAGAAAAATGTATTTAGAAGTCACCAAGCCAAGGAGAATTAAATTCAGTGAGGCAATCCTGTATAACTTACTTAATTGACGGTGGTTTTATGATATAATTTCAGCACCAAGAAATTCTACTATACAAGTCAATATTATGCTTGACAATCTCTATACAAGTCAATATTATGCTTGACAATCTTAACGGAATATTTCAATATACTGAACACAATATCATGACTTGCAGAGAATATTAAGACTGTCCTTCATGCACATCATGACAAACAATGTTCTACTTTTATCTACAAACTGAACCAATCATTAATAATATAGTTTATTACCTTCACACACCCTGGTTGTCCACTACTGTGACCAGTAACTATCAGGAACTTCAGCATGGTCATGTTTCTTACAAGATGAACACATCAACTTAGCCTGTATCATCAGTATTCACATTAGACTAGATAGAAAATTACAGCCAAAGCTGACCAAAATCTTACCCTAACCCTTGTCATGCCCATTCACTGGCAAAGTCACACTAAATTTGCTGGATACTTAAGGCCACCAACTCCAACATGTCCTCTAAAGCCAAAAAAAAAAAACCCACAACAGCATATAGCAAGAATAAGACAACCAGCTCTATGACCGTATGCTTGTTCACAGCAAAATTAAATGGCTGGATTGGCCCATAAATGGAAGTTATCTCAAGGAATTGCATAATTATAAATTCTTATAACAAAAGTAAATTGCTTTTTCTCTTTGTTAAATAAACTTTGGCATAATTACTGTAACTAAACAAATCTACCTGATATGCAACTGAATGACAAGTATAGTCCAAAACAACTAAAAAGAAAAAGAGGGGGTTGGGGGATAGAGGAAAATAAAAAGGAGTGTGATAAAGTCTGAAAAATGCAAACCCCAACAAAGAAGGCTCCCCGTCTTGCAAGAGTAGGGGTAGGGTCAATTATACGCAGCCTTACCTTTACAATTTTGCAAAGAAGCTGTTTCTCATACTTAAACCTATGACCTTTCAATCACAAGGAACAACCTTACCGCTGCTCCAAAGCTTGTCCTCAACCGTGTAAGCAAACAAAAAAAGGGAAAAAAAAAAATATCCATGAGAGGCTGAAACGGCCAGCAGACAAACTCATGTTTCCTTTCTCGATTAGCAACTTCTAATCCAGTATAAACATATACTAATCTATCTATTTGTCACGATGTTTGAATTACATTTATGCTATAAGCTATATTAAGTGTTACATGGGTAAGAACGGGTTTTGAAACCGAGTCAACTTCAATTCAATTCCCTACCCAACATAAGAAGAATGGAAAACTAAAACAGCTCAAACTCTTCACATTCTTCTGTATCTTCTAAATCAGCTGCATTCTCTTTCTGTGCAACCATAGAAAGAGCACTACTTCCAAACACACGAAACTTGGGGAGCTCTGGCGGTGCTGCACACCGTATTAGAGCCCAGTTGAGGCCTTCGAAGAAGGGATGCTGCTTTATTTCAGCAGCACCTTTTACAGAACCTAATCGATTTTTGGGATCCTTTATCAACAATCCTCTGATCAAATCTCTTGCATAAAAACTAACTATGGGAGCACCTGGGAACTTAAGGCTCTGTGAGACAACATTGGCTAATGTATCCTCATTTGCTGGGCCCTTGAAAGGAGTCTTACCATATAAAAGCTCAAACAAAAATATACCAAAAGTCCACCAATCTACAGCACTCCCATGACCCTCACCTTTGATCATCTCCGGAGCAAGATATTCATATGTTCCAACGAAGGAGTTAGACCGCGCACTGGTAGGCTCCACTACAAGCTGTGGCAGTGGACCAACTTGAGCAGCTATGTCAGCCTTCATCTTTCGAGATTTTGCTCCGGCAGATAATAGAATGGGAGTAAAGCAGGAGACTTGCCAATCCGGTTGGAGACAGAAAGGGTGTATGCAGCTAGCCTCTGAACAGGGACTGGACATCTTCCTTGTTGCATCCATGTCCGGTGAAGATAACTTTACTAACATTGGATTGACAGAACATCTGAGTGACAAGTCAAAATCCGTCAGCATTATGTGGCCATCTTCTCGTACTAGGATATTTTCTGGCTTAAGATCTCGATATACAACTCCGAGCATGTGTAAATACTCCAGGGCAAGAAGAACCTCAGCAACATAAAACCTGCAAATGTAATGGCATGACTATAGTCAAGGAAATTTGTGAAGAAGTAATCCACTTGCCATAGATTGTGTCATACAAGAAACCATTCCTGGTAAAGTGGGAATAAGAAAACACGGAATTTACATTTGAATAAGCATGATAATAAGTGGAAAGAACATGTACAAGATGTTTGAATTATACAAACTATAACTAGTATAGTTTATCTACATCTTGCTGTGTTGTAGGTTAGTCAAGATTTTTTTCTTGGTACATGAATCAATTTCAAACATTGCTATCTGATTCATTTCTCCTGGGGATTGCTATGATTTTCTGTCTGTTTTTAACACTAAATCATCCAACTGATTTGTGTGTGTGTGTGTGTGTGTTCTTTTTAAATTTAATCAACATTAACTCCACTTCTACTCTCCAGAAATTTGAACTCAGGTTTTCTAATTTTGGAGCATAGCACAAACATAAAGTGATAGCTGGACTTTCAAATAAATGCTAACAAGCCAACAAATTAACATAAGGTCCATTGAATAAGGGCCTACCCAGTTCAAATACCCACTTCGTGAGTGTCTGGGGAAGGGAATACTCTAGGCAGTCTTTCCCCTACTTTTTGCAGAGAGACTGATTCGAACCCACGACCTGACACACCACGGCAAGCAAGCTTACCGCTGAGCCAAGCCGGCCCTTCATAAGGTCCATTGAATGTATTCAAAAAAAAAAAAAAATTAAGGTCCATTGAACTTCTTGAACACAGCTTTGGTCTAAAAAAAAATAGTTTAAGAACATAATATTACTCTAACCGGACAAGATTGAGTTTCAAAATAGAAAAATAGGTATCCAGAAATGATTGAATTTCACAGATATCTTTAGGCTCGTTTGATGGACGATAAGGGTAGGATATGATATGGGACTAATAAGGATATGATATGATATGGGGCTGATAAATGTAGAATATGATATGAGGCTGATAAGGGTAGGATACAATATGGGGCTGATAAGGGTAGGATACGATATGAGGCTGATAAGCCTATATCATGTCCTGTGTTTGATGAGCACCAGATTAGCGATAAGATTATGTAGAAGGAGAGAGGAGAAAGAAAAAAAATATAATGTAATAAATACAAATATATTGGGTAGCGTGAGGATATATTAGGTATTCAATATTGGTATCCTATCCCGTTGAATCCTAACCCAGCTCCCCCCATGGGATAAGAAATCATGTATTGGATAGAATAAAATGAGACAATAGGATAAACTAATCATATCCTACTGGCCCACCAAAAGAGATAAAAGTAGGATATGATAAATTATCCTATCTTATTTTCTTTATCAGGTGTTCCAAACAGGCCCTTAAGTGATGAAGAAGAAAGACGGGAATTCCTACCTAGCTGCTTGTTCCGAGAAACTCCTATATGGCTGCCTCTGTCGCAGCACATGCAGATCTCCACCTGGACAATACTCCATCACCAAACAAGAGAGTTTATCTGTTGCGATATGGGAATAAAGCGTAGGAAGAAACGGATGATCCAACATCTGCAGGATCTCTCTTTCAGTTTGGGCCCTGAACATTTTCTTCCGGCTTGCCAAGAATTCATTGTCCATCACTTTCAGTGCAAAAAGGCAGTTTGTTCCAATTAGTTCTGCAAGATAAACAGTTCCAATGTCCCCACTACCAAGCTTCCTCAGCAGCTTGAAGTGCCTCAAATTTAAAATACCATTCTGCTGCTGAACAGCACGAATAGCTTCCCATCTCAAGTGTTTTGACATGTGAGGTCTGTTGCCACTGCGACTGGAACCACTTAGATTGCTCTCCTCGCTGATGCTTGTGCTACTACTATACTCACCAATGCTACTTTTTGAGCTCTGGGAGAACTCACTCTTTTCCTTTGATCTTGATTTCTCATCAACTTTTGTCACAAGAAACTTACTTCTCTTATTGCAATTCAAACTAAAACCAGATTTGCTTGAATCCATGCTAACATTAATTGAGTTAACTTCAATGCTGTGCTTTGAACTGCTGGGAGACAGTTTCTCATTTTCTTTCATTTCATGCTTCAAGTCAGAATTGCCAGTCTCCTTGTCCAAATTACTCGCACTAGAACCAAAATCATTTCTCATACATGGAGTAGAGCAGCTCGAGGCAGAACATAAATCTTGCTTTACTTTTTTCTTAAGGAAGTTAAAGTTATTAAATATTGGCCTTGCCAAACATGTATTACTGCTTGTGGGTTTATCCACTACATTACCAATGCTAGAGCTAGGTGGACAAGATGTAGAATGTAAATTTGCTTCTTGCCCCTTATCTGGCATTGAAGAACCAAGAGAAAATTTGCTCGAGGAAGCAGGATCCATTCTGACCTCTTGCATTTCCTCACTTGCAGAAGTAACTGGTGACACATTTGCAAGTATTGGTTTTCCAGTCCCTATGATTGGCTTGTCACCCTCAACCTCTGGAGGAAGAGGAACAATCTGATCCCGGGATGCAAACCTAGTAGTCATTGCTTTTGGTTTTGTTGCATCAACCAAAGGAATAGAATGATTAGCACTTGAACTAGATATAGCTACGCCGGGCAATTTATCTGAAGCTGCAGATATCTCTGGCACTAGGGAAATTTCCACCAAGTTCCCTTTCCCCTCATCTACCACAGCTGTGTACAACTTTTTGATGGTGCCAGCCTCCGACACTCTTGATGAACTGCATGGCTTTGACAGTCTCTTCAAAGCAGCCATTTCCGATGCCTGAGATATGCACAACCCTCTAAGTGCCTGCTTTAAACTTACAGGCTCCGAGATGCCAATTCCTGATGCCTGAGATGAACTGACTTTTATTGGCCTTTTAAGAGCACTCTTTTGTGAACGTGATGTACTAGGACCTCTACATGAACTTTTAATGTCAATAGCCTGGAAAAGATGATTGATATCATCCTCAATCGAATACTTTTTTCCTGATTTGTGAGCACAACTAATCTCAGAAATTATCTCCACCCTTGATTCCACTATCTCACATGTATTGGAATAGGTATCCATATTTGACATATGTATTTGATGAGTTGACAAACTAACTGGCTACTTAGCTTTAGCCCAATTCTAAAGATGAGTCACAAAGTGAATTGCACAGAAATCAAAAACCTCAGGTATTCCTCCAGATTCTTCTTCAGTCATAATTCTCAGCACAATTGATTGGTTGACTTGAACCTCTTTATTGATTACAAAATGAAACATCCAAACCTGCAGTTTTAGTAATACTAATAATATTTCAGATTGGTTAGGACAAGAATTGTGGTTCAAGTGAAGAGATGTACTGTAATGCATAAGCATTAATCTATGACTTCAACCAGAATATTCATAAAACATTTGAAACATACTTTTCATGGCACATAGACAAGGAAAAACACAAAAAAATACATGTATTCAAACTCCCAGTTGCTAGAAAAACTGAAGTGCATCTTCACCTCACTTAATCACTTCTAAAAAAAAAAAATAGCTATCCTTGTAATTTGAAAGACTTATTTCGTTCTGAACTATAAAAAGTGACAATTCATTTCTTCCCTCACCCCTAGCTTTCTATTTCTCTTCACTTTTTATCTTTGCCATTACTCATCCTTATATCAGTTTCTCTCTGATTGTCTAACATGAGACATAATTTACATCCCTGATGGAGGGGAACCACAGAGCACATGTATGAGTGCTTAGGGTATACTATCAGGGAAGGTGCTGTGTGTGTTCACACTTGGTGTTTGAAGATGTGAATGTGAAAAATGGTGTAATTTTCCTTGATTTTGTAAATACTGGTAGGCACATGTAAGAGTTGATATGAGGACAAAAGGAAGGATCAAAAATTAAGAGTCAAGAGTTAAAATTATTGAAAAGCAACCTTGGATTTAAAGCAAGGTGGGAGAGGAGGGAAGTTCAATGAAGGAGAGAATTTAAAAAATAAATAAGTGGAATCAGTGAAACAAAAAGAATAAATACATTTAATTAATTTTACTCCCCATGGATCAGAATTAATAGCAAGCTTGAAAATTAAAAGAGCAGCTAAAAAAAAAAAAAAAAAAAAAGTTTTAGCTTCACACAATTAAATTGCAAAACTATCACCCAAAAAAATTTGCAAAATCAAACAAACTTAATCCAGTAAGCACCCAAAAAACCAAAACTGCAACTAAAAATCAAGACAATGAAGAAAAAAAAAAAGTTGAACAAAAAGTGATCAAGTTGAGCAAAAGATTACCTGAAACAAAACCAAAATCCCAGAAACACCACTCAGAAGGAGAATTCAAAGACCCAAAAACACAAAATATGCAAACCAACCATAGAGGAGCAGCATGGTAGATTGAGAAGCCTAGGCCTAGGGTTTGAACTTTGAACTTTGAACTTTGATTGAAAGAGAGAGAGAGAGAGAGAGTTAGTCAAGGAAGTGAATGAAGAAAGAGAAAAAACAGAAAAGGTTGAAATGGTAATCACGAGAAGGATGAGAGACAGAGAAAACAGTGCTATTACTATTACTATAACTATAGCTGCTGCTACCGCTACATCACCACCTTTCTTTTTCTTTTGAGAATTCTTTGTTTTCTCTGTAATATGTAAAGTAATGTAATGGTGGGAAAAAAAAAACAAAAAAACATTTATGATTTTATGTTATGTTTATCTGTACACAACATTAACATAGTGTACAAATAATGTTGTGTTGCAGAGACACATGTACAAGATAAAGAGACAGGGAGAGAGAGAGAGAGAGAGAGGAGGTTTGTGTATGAAAATATATGAAATATGTGATGTGTCTTAGTAGCAGAATAGCTGTAGCTGTAGCATGTAGGGGAAGGTTGTACCGCAACAAGTTGGAAGGGTCCCACCTTATTCTTCACATTCGTAATCACAAAAACATGTGGCTTTTTCTTATGGATTTAAAGTTGGATTTTATAACAATTCAATTTTTTTTAAGCACCTTTCCATTTTCGTTCTATATGGGTTTTATATATAATTTTTTCTTACACATGAGTCCCACATGTTTTTTATCTCTATAACATGAGATATCAATTGTTATTCAACCCGAGAATTATAAAACCCTTTAAAGTTTATGAAAAATCATACTCTCATACTACATACACGAGAGAAGAACTTTTTCATGCACAACTTCATTTTTCGTGCCAATTAATTTTTTTTCTTTTTTAATATAAAATATGGGACCCAGAACATGAGAAATCATGAACCGAAAGTTTAGTTTATTATATGAAATAAAATTATCTTATATATATATATATATATATATATATATATATATATATAATATCAATTCAATTTTTTTTGTCTTCATATTATGTTATGGGAAAAGTGTGTGTCATTTGAAAGGATGTAAAATTATGTCATTTTAAGAGAGAGAAAGAGATAGATAAAGGATGAGAGAGAATTGATAAAAAAATAAAGGTGTGGGTCCCATATCTTTATGAGAGTGAAAGGATATAAATTGTGTCATTTAAAAGGATAAATATTTTTCCCTTATGTTATATGAGTTTTATATGTTTTTATATGTGTAAAAAATAACTTTTTATTACATAAGAAATTTTAAAACTATTTTTCATAGGAGCAAACAATTTATGTATAGAAAAAATATTTTCTCTATTTATGGCAAAAAAAAATTAGGGAAAAACTCATAAAGAAAGAAGATATGATAACTGATAAATTCTATATATTTTTTTTTGGCAGATAAATTTTTTTTGCCATGCAGAAAACATTTCCTATTATATATATGATTCTTAATTTTATTTTTTTTTGGTGAGGATGTATATGATTCTTAATCATTATTGGGAGCAGGAATAGATTGTGATTTTAGATAAATTTATTTGGGTTATATTTATCTCATTCAACATGAGATAAATTAAATTCTTGTACACACATAACAAATGTGGGTTCCACATCTATTTTTTTTCTCTCCAATTATTTGTGAGTCCCTTTTATAATTTTATTTCACTAACATAAGATAACTATCTCCAACAACATAAGAAAAATATTTCAAATTTTATTTATTATGGTAAGGATTTAAGTTTTGAAATTGTTGTTTTCATAACATAGTTAATAAATGATTATTTTAAGAAAAATAATAATTTTTTAAGAAAATTGATCTCGAAATAATTTAATTCAAATGTTAGTAAAAATATTAATGCTAAAATTATTTCTATTATTATTCCATTAATACGTTGATACATTATTTATTTTTTACACGTTGATACATTATTACTTCTTAAAAAGTGGTTATATAATCAATTATATATGAATTTTACAATTTTAGAGGGTCAAAATTAAATTTGGTTTGTAGGAGTTACTTTAATATATGTAATAAATAGGTTAAACAATTATTGTTTTATCATCATAGTATATATCAACTTTAATTGACACTAGAACTCTTTAAGAGGTTTAAGTATATTTTTCCTTGCATCAGAAGAAAATTTGGTCTTGGTAAGGTCCTGAAATAGTTAAAACTACTATGTGGTTGGCCATGTTAAATAGACTCCCTCTGAGAAGTAGAACGTGCCATTGGAATGGAGGGCCAAATGTTTGTAATAGTTGTCCTGACAATGAAGAAACCTTAATTCATATTTTAAGGGATTTTAGTCAAGTTCAGATTGTTTGGAGAGACTGGTTTGGTGCTAATGTCCCTCGTGATTTCTTTGTCCTGGATTCAAATGATTCGTTTCTTAAAAACGTTTGTAGTTCGTGGAACCGGAATGATCACTCTGATTGGAGAGATATCTTCTTTCCAACGTGCTAGTATATTTGGAATTGGAGAAATCAAAGCGTTCATGATGGGGACTTTCGTAGGCCAATAAGAGGTAAACTTATCATTTTTGATTTTATAACTCAAATTGTTGTAGCAAGGAAAAGTAGAAGGATGCATAGCAGTATCATGTCCAGCGCTCAGAAGGGTAAGTGGAGTCCTCCTGCTCAAGGTTGGTTGAAGATTAACACTGATGGAACATCTTCTGTTTCTAAAAAGTATGCTAGCTGTGGTGGACTTGTGAGATATCATTTGGGCTCATTCCTTGTTGGTTATAAATTCAAGCTTGGCTATATGAATCCTTTAGATGCTGAATTATAGGGTATCCTTGAAGGTTTGGAATTGGCTTGGGGGTCAGGAGCTAGGAGAATAGAAATGGAGTGTGACTCAACATAAGCTATCAGGTGCATACAAAATCTGGATCCAAATCTTAGAGATTCCCAGGTTGTTGAGTGCATAAAGAGATGACTTCTGCAAGATTGGACTGTTGTTTGCAAGCATACTTGTAGGGAGAATAATATTTTTGCGCATTGGATTGCTACTAGTCCTCTTGATGAAGATAGGAATTTCTTTATTTTCTTTAATCCCCCTACTCATCTTAGGGGTCTCCTCTTAAAGGATTCTTCCAATTGTAGGGCTTTGGCCTCTGTTTCTTAATTTTTTATGTTTGTGGTCTCATGCGAAGGTTGAGAAATTGGAAAGTGTTTTGTAAGGGTTTGGTTCATGGAGTGTATAATAAAATTGAAGTAAAGTAATAACTATGGTGGGAGTGAGCGTGAAAATCCTTATTCGATTTGTGTATACAAGGGGAATTTATAGGGAGGAAGATTCTTCTAGTGTTGAAGGTGTGACTCCAAATCTATTTGCCTGATAAAATCAAGGGGATTGTTTTTATTATGTTACATAACATAAAACCATCTTCCTACACACACAAATTTTATATGGGACCCACTTTAAATTTTTTCTCTTTTTCCTATTCTATCTCCTCTCTCCTCCTTTTGTGAGGGTAGGAAGTTTGCTTTTATGTTATGCAACATAACAAAAACAATTCCCTAAAATCAATACTAAAAATAGTGGTACGTTGTTTGAAATTGAGGGGTAAAATATAAGGCAAAAGCATCTTAGTAAGAACTTTTGTCAAAGCACATTTGTGATGTTTTGTTATAGTCATGCAGACAAATGCACATGTGACAGGTATAAGATCAGTCATACATGGGTTCAGTATGGGTCTAACGTCTACGTCACCCGTTTTCATTCAGTCCCGCATGCAAGTGGTACAGGACAAGTTGACAGGTCACTCTCACGTGGTCTTTGTATAAGACTCTTTGAACACGTGGCAGTCACGCACCTAATAGGTACGGGACTAGTTGCACATATAATTTATATGAGACATTTTTCCATAATAAATCACCGTAAATCTTAGCAATTTCTTTTTGTTTTGTCTTCCATGCCTTCCTGTAAGAGACATGAAATCCAAAGAGATCAATCACCCTTTCTTATATCAGGATCATAGGTACCGAAGGTTACTTAAACATGTTTGTATTACCATTCATAACATGTATATATTAGGAATGTTATTTACGTTGACTGATAACCACAAATAATTATCAAAACGAGCAGATAGTATTACACATTGTACCTAATATAGTTGTGGAAATAAGTTCAGAATCAAGTTGTCTGTGATCTTGGAAAAGGAATTGGCTGACACAACTATGACCTCCAACCCATTTACTAACCACCCAAGTGTTGCTATTCTTAGATTTAATTGCTTACTCGCCAATTGCAACCTTGTTCGTGGTTTCGATATTTCATAGACAACTTAGCCCTAGTACTCTCAAGCACTACAACTTCTTAATGAGCCTTCATGCAATAATGTTTAATTGTGGTTTGAATATCGTGCTTGGACTCACACTATTGTTTGACATATGGATCTTCTCTTGTCCACGGACCCCGTCATAAGCCTTCAACATCCAGTATATCTTCATGCGGGTAAGCCCAATTAATAGCCTCATAATGTGTAATCGCATTCCAAAATGGTGTAACATCTGCACATTTACACATAATACGTTTTAACGAAAACATAGTAACCAATAAAAAATGAAAAAAAAATATAATGACAAAACTCACTGAGGAACTTGATGATTGTGGAAAAATTTCATGATTAGGAATAGGGGTACCAGTCTCGTGTGACATTGGATTATCATGATGTTTATAAGCTACATCGCTATCGTTATGATCAAGGTTATTAACCAACAGAGTTTCTTCATCATCCTCTTGCTCCTCATTGTTAGGTTTTCTGTGTACTATATAGTCGCTCTCTTCTCCATGAGCAACAATTGACTATATAGGATGGGGTGCAGAAGATAATACATATTGTGACTGACTATTAAGGTCCAGTCCACCAATCAGTATTGATAGATCCTTCGATGTATCAATATCCACGTATAACTCAACAAATTGATACGTAGAGTTATCCACAGATGTTCTAAGGAAAACATCCACATCCTCAGATATATCAAACCGCGAGTTCCACTGGGGATTCTACTCGTCACTAAAGATATTATTTGATTTTGTTGGAGCTTCAACTTTCGACGGATCTTCTCATTTAAATCTTTAACGGACATATCTCGGACAATATACATTGCTCTTTTTTCCCCTGCGAATGTCAAACCGCCTGCTCCTACATTTTTAAAATTATTGTAATATACGAATGAACGAAATTGATCCATTATAGTATTGCAAATAAAACTTAAAAATAAAGAAAAATATGGATGTCGGGGTCCAATTGTGCGATGGTGCAACAAAAGGCTATATGGATATTGGAATGAATATTCAAAGATGAAGAACACAACACAAGATAGTTCAAAAAATTAGCACTGGCAAAGTAAAATCTCCTAACGTGGTTCTTATTGAATGGTTCATAGGAGTGAAGAAAATAGGATGGCAATGGTGGAAGAAAGGTAAGTATATGACATTGAGATGTTATTTTCGTACCTGAGGGGATATATATAGGGGTTTTGGGTGAGTATTTGGTAGGATGGACGATTAGGATGGGAAGATGGGCATTGAACATGTATGGTGTCAGTGCTAGACTAGTCCCGCACCTGATCCGTACGGGGC
Organism: Gastrolobium villosum; assembly: GCA_032173675.1. NCBI lineage: Eukaryota > Viridiplantae > Streptophyta > Magnoliopsida > Fabales > Fabaceae > Gastrolobium > Gastrolobium villosum. Next base: position 40,252 of record JAVKPL010013356.1, on the reverse strand, counting down.
TAGTGATGTATGGATCGGATGCGGGACTAGTCCCTCACTAACACCATACAGATTCAGTTCTTGACTGGTGACGTTGACACTTGTTCCATATGAAAAAGGTGCAAGACTCTCTCGGGTTGGGTGACGTGGACAATGATCTTGTACTAAATCCATCCTGAACTAATCTTGTATTTGTCATGTATGGATTTGACTGCATTATTATGAAAAAAAAAATATCAAATGTTTTTTCACTGGACAAATCTTTGGCCAAAGGATCTTACTATAGTGCTTTCGCCTAAAATATGATGCAAAGAAGACATCTAATTATCCTTTAGTGGATATGATGGACAAAAATCACAATCTTCATGAATGCACTGCATTTAAATTTTTCTTTTTCACAAAAGAAATTAATTAAACTAGAACGAGGTTTGTGGCTTTTACAACTACTATGGGTTCAAGACACAACAATGGCGTTCAATATTTTGTCCTTTTTTGGGTGGTGTGTTCAATGTTGTCTTTATATTTGGTAATGTTTTATCTCTAATGTGCAAAATGAACTTGGTCGGCGAGGTCTCTCGGTCCTTTATGCATCTTGTCGCTTTGGTTGCTCCATTTCTTTGGAATGGTGGATGGTGCCTATAGAGATATTAATTATGGATTTAATATCTCTTATTTTATTGGAGATCATTTTATCTTTTTCACATATATAAAATATGTGGGGACACTCTTCTCTTCAGATGACCCCACATACTTTTATATATATGTTGGAGATAATTTTATCTATTAAAACATGAGAACCATCAAACTCATTAATTATATAAAATTAACATTTTTTTTTTGGTAAGCTATATAGAATTAACATTTTGCATGATCTTCCGCCACCCCGAAACAATATCATTTTGAGGTTGAGAAAAAAAAGTAATATTTTAGGACATGTTTTATAAAAAGGAAATTAAAAGTACTAAAGTATTTTTTTTAAACTTCAAAACGACGTCGTTTTGAAATTGAGGGAGATAATGTTATCTTTGGGGGGATATTAAGAAATATGATTCCTAAAAACAAATTAGCATTCACATTAGCGAGATTACAACAAAAGAATAAATCCTGGTGTATAAGATTATTCGACTTTATAAAAATAATTGTAAAGATTGATTATACACAATATTATCTTTTGTATTTTTATAAAAAAAAATTCCTAGAAATAGAACTCCTAAAATTCCAATCACAAAATAATAATCTTACTAATATTTCAAATTCGTCACCATACTACAATATTGTATCAAAACTTTATCTCCTGCAAGGATAACAATGAAGATCGATTGTATACAACATTATCTTTTGTATTTTTACAACCAAAAAAAAAATATTATTTCTAAAATTAGAACTCATAAATTTTCGGTCACAAAATAATAATATTATCGATATTTCAAAAAAAACTCACCATACCACAATAGAAACGGATCCTGTCATATATTATTTAATATGAGAGAATTATAATCATATAAGGACGAATCAACGTTGATGATTTTATAACTACCTATTTCAATATATATTTTTCTATCTTTCCTTACTACAATTGATTCATTATGATTTCTCAAACATGATATGATCATTTTAAATATCATATAGGAAGCTTCACTCTCATACTACAAATATTGTATCAAAACTTTCATGCTCTCAGTTCGAAACGTAGTGATGAAACAGGACTTATAATAATGAACCTTTTTTCATGCACTAAATTATGGAAGGTGTCACGAGGAATTTGCATACACAATAGCTATCAAATTCATGTATCCGGCTTAGAAAGTGTTGCAAATTTAATAAGCCCTTGAAAGTTTATTAATGAAAAGGGCATAGCACATGTGACATAAAGTTTAAAAAACACGAGAAATAAGCAAAATTTGTAGCCCTTGGTTGCCACTTGTTGTATTTTGAAAGCTTAGAACTTGACGCCATGATGCCAAAACAAGAAAAGGAAATGCTTTTACTCGTTTCTGTAATAATGATGCACTATTAGTAAATAAGACCAAACACGCAGAAAGATGGAAGAAACTAAACCACACCAAAGAATACAAAGAACTTTTCTTTGCCCTTTTTATAAAAAAACGACAAAGAAAAAAAAACTTTTAACAACTACCATAAGCAACTACTCATATCTCATGAGCGTTAAACAACTTACTCAAGTCCTAATACGGAAGAAAAAAATGTGAATATCGTTTTGGACCATCTAAAGGATCCCACAATTCTAGGAGAATAAATTAAGATAAATGGTTGTTAAAACCTTAAGGGTTTTGGGAATGAAAAATAAAATAAAATTGGGAGAGCCGCCCCCCGAAAGGGTCCGACGGTGCTTGATGAGGATTAATATTCGATTACGGCCAGAGTATACCTTTGAATTTATTAAAAAAAAAACCTTAAGGGATATTATTTATTATTTTATCAGTTCGACTCTTAACTCATTTTATAATAAATACAAGATGAGATAGGATAATCGTACTACTAATTATTTTTATTATTAATTCATTACCACTCTAATCACCATTAAATTTCACTTTCAGCCAATAATCTTTGAAAAATTTCTGAAGAGATAGAAAAGAAAAATAATTTTTAATATATTTCACGAAATACATAATTATATAAGAGATGTAGTGAGTTAATAATAAAAAAATTAGTAGTATAAATATCATACCTCATATAAGCTTAAGCCTCTTAGCTAGATACTTTTGATCCATACTTTCTTAATTGTTATTGTACCCACAGAACATCAATTTGATCTCAAGCCTTGTTAGTTGTTAGTGTACAACGATGTATAACCCCTTTACAACATGCCAATATATATAGACCCTACATTAACTACTACCCTTTCGGGTCAAACATTTACAATCCGCTCACATCAATTAAATACTGTTGTAATTTCCAAAAAATTAAAACCTGAACAACCCCTTTTCTGTGATATTTTTATTATCAAAAAAATTTACTATCAATCTACTACTTCCATAATTATCATTGGATCAAAGAAATAGAATGTTGAAAAAAATTTGAAGAGAGAAGATATTAATCCAATAATAATTATGGAGGTAGTGGGGTAGTAGTAGTGATGGACCCAGGACATTTTCTTTATGTCTGCACAATTTTTTATTTTTTTAAAAAAAATCATGATTCAATTTTTGCTTCCACATAAAGTTTTGGTGAATCAACCAAAGTTTTAAGGAAATAATAAATAATGATAATTAAAAAAATTAAACATCACTAAAAGACATTTATAAAATATATTATAATTGTAAGAGTTAATCGATTAAAAACTCACCTTTGTCGATGTCAATTTGATTCAAAGTTGGTCACTCTTGTTTCAAAAAAAAAAAAAAACTATAGGAGTTGGTTGGGTTATATAAATTTTTATCTTTTTTTTTTAATCTTCATATTTTTTTTTTTACTTGACTTAAGCACTCATCTCGTGTGAAATTTTTTTTTTTCCAACTTTGTGTCGGCAACGATACACTAGCACTCGTAGTGAATTTTTTTATAGTAAGAATATATCTCTCTTTTTTTCATTATGATATTATAAATAATTCCCTCATAATTCTGTATTTTACATAATCTTTTAACATTTACACACAAAAATGAAATCATTTCTTATATAAAAATTAAAATGAAAAAACAGAAACATTTAAAAAAAAAAAGAAACTAGATCTTCGCATAAGTTGCTTTTTCTAAGCAGAAGTTCCTCAGGTAAATTAACAGTCCACCTTTTATTCAAATTTCTCTCATCTGTCATCACTAGCTAGTGTCTGATGTGAGGGTAATATGATGGTCTCGTTGAAATGAAAAGATCAGTTTACTATTATAAAGTTTCTTCGTTGGAAAGACACGAGAGCAATCAAAGTTTTCCTTGTTGATTCGCTTTGGAAAAAAATAAAATAAAATAAATCGCTCTCTCTTTAAGAAAATATTGAAGGGGAGGGAAAATTTCACCGTTCTAAAGTTAAAACATGCCAATACAACCGCAGTCATACGTACCTCACAATGATATTTATTTGAAATATGATATTATGCTTTTTTTGTTTTATGACTATTTTACCTACTTATTTCTAAGTTCTAACATTATTAGATTACAATTTCAAGAGAAGAGAAAAAAAGATAAAGATTAATTAAAATTCTAATATAATGGTATTAGAGAGGAAAATGTAAAGTAGAATTAAAAGAATGTATACATAATATAGTATTCCTATTTATAAATATAGTTTAATGTTTCTAATATTATAAAAGATAAATTTATCTACAACACCCATATAAAAGTATGTGAAGTCCATTTGAGAAAAATGGAAAAAAGAAAAAACATAAAGTTCATATACTTTTATATGTATATAGGAGATAAATTTATCTTTTACAATATAAAAAACATCAAAGCCTTATAAATAACTTATTAATCATGGCACATCAACAAGAATCAACCCCTTGACATAGTTTGATTTTACAAGTCAAGTCAATTTTCATTAACAAATCAATCTTAATAAGATATTTTTCGTACAAGTTTGAACCTAATTTTCTTTTTGGTTGTATTGAAGGTACAAGTACTTGAATAGAAGAAAGCACTCTGAACAAAATTGGACCGACCCGGTCAAGTCAATCCAGTAATCAGTAAATCGGTCATATAACTGGTCTGATTAAAGCAACGGACCGCCATACATCAGAATTGGTGTGATCCGGCCCGACTTGGTCGATTTTCATGAAAATTGGTGACCCGATCGGTTAATCGATGATCTGGCCGGTCCTAAAAAAAATTTAATTTTTTTTTTCAAAAAAATTTATAATGAACATATTTGAATATTTTTTTATTTATTGACTTACATAAGTTATGTACCTACAACACTAATATTATCTTAATTATGCACTATGCAAACAAAATTTGATTTGATTTTTAGTTTGAGATGTCGTTTTCAGTTTTTTGACCTTTTTGTCCCTCATTAATTAATTAATAATCATTTTGAGAGGGAGATTTAATTGATTAAATGGTCAAAATAGATAAAAATGATTTACTCGAAGATTTAATCGATTAAATCTCACTCTTAACCGATTAAATCTTTCTGATGTTGCGATTCTGTTGTAAATAGCATGCATAAAACTGAGATTCTTTGCGCAGAGAGAAGTAATGAAAGTAAGCATTCAAGATGTGTCCTCCATTTCATCTGGAAACATTTTAGTTGATAGCTTTCTACCTATCTGTGCTTGTTACATACGTACCTATTTCTGATTTTTTTCTAGATGACATAATTGAACGCTCTTCTCTCTCTTTTTTTTGTGTGTGTGTGTGTGAGTCTTCTCTCTCTTTTTTTTTTTGTTGTGTGTGTGTTGTGTGTGTGCAGGATTTGGCCTTTCAATTGATAGATGATGTGCTTGATTTCACAGGCACATCAGCTTCCCTTGGAAATGGTTCTTTATCAGACATTCGCCATGTAATTTCATAATTTCTTCTGATTCTCAATTTCACCAGTCTTGAGTTTGAATGCGTTAATGAACCAATCTGTTGCTTTCCATTTGTAAGGTGCAGATGTAAGTTTCTCATGCTTAATTGGCTTATGTTTCCACATTCTGTTGGTGCACTGGTATCAAACAATTGATATGTTATGGATACTTTTCATTATGATATTGACCTTTCAGCCATCCATTTTCACTACCTAGACCCTTGGGAAGATTGAAGAAGTTCTCGGAAGAAGATTTAATCGATTTGAGAGGGAGATTTAATTCGAGTCAACCATTTTTGTCTATTTTGACCATTTAATCGATTAAATCTTCCTCTTAATCGATTAAAGAGGGGCAGATTGATAAATAGTTTTGGGTAAAAGGTAAAATGGTTATTAATTAATTAATGAGAGATAAAAGGGTCAAAAAGCCTGTCATTTTCTGAACCTAAAGCCCCGTATCACGATCATTATATTTTTGTTTGATCTTTTACTGGATAATAATATGTGATTTATTATTTTTTATATTAAAATATTTGAAATTTTTATCATTTTTTTAGATATTTGAGTATGTTTATAATTTTTTAATATAAATTATAAAATTACATATAATTATCGAATCATGCGGTTGACCCAGTGACCTATTACGGGTTAATCACCGGGCCGATTTTAATAACATTGGAAGAAGGTTAACTTTGAAGAGGATCTAAAATTCAAAAAATTTCTCATTATTGCTATATCTAACTGTATTTATTCTATCCACTAATTTAAGGTTAATGTCATGTGAGCCTCATATATTTCTATTTTTAATAAAAAAAAAAGTATGTACTTAGTACTGAAAATTTACTCCTCAGAATGACATACTCAAATACGAAATTTAAGTATCCAAAAATAAAATAAAATTGAAATTCAATTCAATAATGTTACAAGACTTAGCAATTGCATTAAGTTCTTAATGCAAGCAAGTTATCAAATGAAACACAATAGTCAAATGTCCCAGTCCCCTACATGTATAATTGGTCAATCAACCCAACATGGAAACAGTAAAACCAAAAGCACCTACATAAAGCTACGAGACATCAAATTTATTCTTATGAAGCATTTGGTAGAGGAGATATTTTTTTTATCATGTAAATGCAATTACCAATAATATAGTAGGGAAGTGAATTTGGTAAGAAAATTAAAAAAAAAAACTGTTTGGTTGACCAAATTTTTACCAAGTAAATTGGGTTAAATATTGTGAATCTTTGTTTGATAGAGAGTAAAGTAATGATGAATAAATATGTTGAAATACCAAAAACAACCACTAATTTGATTTTTGAATCTGTAGACATATGTACTTCACCGATGGTAATATAGTAAAGTGTTCGTTCACCTTTTTGGGTTGCCTAGCCTTTTCTAAGAATACTAGACTTGAATTAGTTAAGTTGCACAGTGATTTTCCTTTCATTTTTCACATGCTTGTCGAAGGATGGGAAAATAGAAGCATGGCACAATTTTTGGATTCTGTCTACCAAATAAAGGAATCGTTGAATGCCAATTACATTTGAATGGGGAACCAAATCAAAAGCCTCAACCAAACGGAAATATTTTATATGGTCGAGAATCACTGAATCTTTGGATGCTCCCTCTCACAATATTAATTTTTTCTTTTCTTTTTTACCCCTATTATTTTCCCTCTTTCCAATTTTACCCTCCAAATTTATACTAAGGGACCACCTAAAAAATGATGGTCTCGGATCACATTAAATAATCTCTAACCAAACACACCGTATATGTCTTAATAGAATCAGTCAACAACAAAATCAATTATTCAAAATTTATGCCCCTTGGTTAACTATTGGGACTAAATTATTCAAAATTTACTTCTCAATAATAATTTATTTTAGGGAAAATATTTTCTCATGTTGCATGAGAATTCAACTTTCATGTTAGTGATCTTTCGATTTGCATGCAAAACTTTTTTTTCTTTTTTTTTTAATAAATGTGGGATCCACAACTTGTTAAGTCACAACATGAGAATTGAATTCTCATGCAACATGAGAAAATCAAATCCCTTTATTTTATTTATTTATTTGGTACAAATTGAATGGTCACAGACTTGTAATTATGAAACTTTGAATCTTTCTTGTAACACACCATCAAAAGCACTAAAAAATGAATTTAACTTTTAAATCAAAATTCACAAGTAATCTGACTTCTTCACAGGCACAACAAGAGCAAGGTTTCATTGGTGTTTTGACCCTGCATATTTTTTATATTTTTCTTCTTATGACTAGAAAAAAAATGATATAATAAATGTATAAGCCCACGCAGCAAATTGTCCATCTGTCTTTTGCATACAAGACAATCTTCAAAATATGTATTAACAATACCAATGTGCTTAATATATTGGTTTTACTTTGGGTGGTAAATTGTTATAGGATATTTCTAGAATTGATGAGACCTTTATTGAAGAAACAATTCAAATTACTAGTAAGGTTCTTAAGTTATAATGTCTGCTCTGAGATCAAATCGAAATAAGAGTTTTAAATCAATCAAGTACCAGCTATGCTCTCTAAAATGAGTCAATCAAAAGATAGGCTAATGGCACAAGCAACAAAGTTTAACATCATTAAGAAAGGTTTAGCTCAGGCGAAAACATAAATTTCTTAGGTAAGAACTACACAAGCAACTTGATCCGCTCCAACTAAAACAAGGGGCTACAACAGTGAAGTTTATAGAAAGAAAAATGCAGCAGTGTTTTGCAAGTTTATCACTCAAACAAGCATACAAAAGATTAATAGTCTACTTTATAGTTTTTATATATCAACCAGTTTCCCAGAATGAATTAGGTAAACTCTTTTCAGTCGAGATTATGGAAGCTCCATGAGCTTACAGTTTAGATAGATTCTCGTATTTGACAACCTTGATCTACATAAAAGAACAAACCCCGATGCACATGCTCCTCGATTCTACGAGGGTAGGGATGAGGGACGACATGTATTTATACAAAAAAAAGTTGATTTCTATATTCGAACCTATGACCTTCCGGTCACAAAGATATTATCTTATTATGCTCCAAGACTCGCCCTCAACTTTGATCTGCATACTTTCCAAAATTTATAATTTATGGTTTTTGGTTCTCCAAACTCGATTACTTTATTAGAGATATACCTTAAAAGTCTACATTTTATGAGCAACATATTTAAACCAAAAAAGGCAGTTTAAACTTTAAACATACCTAAAGGATTTTGATGGCATAATTACCCTGTGGGTAGAACTTGAGAATATCAGTCATCTCTATACTAGAAAACAATTACCATAAAAATAAACTAAAGAGACAGGCTAATCAAGAACCTCTAAATCTTCCCAAAATTCATATACAAGTAAAGATATGTTTAAAAGTAACGAAACTGTACAGTACACTCTTACATGGGTAACCAGAAGCACATGCCAACAAATAAGCACTAAAGATCTCACCAACAAGACAAATACTTAACTTCTATCTGCGTACTCCACTAAAGAAACCAATGTCTGTTGTTGATCACATCATGCATGAAAAATCTCAAGTTCCAATATGATAATGATTCAAATTCAGAGTCACATAAGGAGGTTGAATTCTATCGAATGCAGGATAAACCACGACATATTACTAACCAGATGACAAATAATATTATACACACAGCTGCATCAATAGCTAGAACAATGCGTACTTGGCTCCACCATTTCCTACGAATGCTTTGAGGGCTTGATCTCGTCCTCATTGAACCCACATCCTTTTGCAAAACTGATGCACCTGCACCGCCTTGGCTAATACAATCCATATTTCCTGAATCAGCCCTTGCTCCTCTCTCAGTAGATTTTCGATGCTCCTCTAACTCAACATCTCTCATTGCAATCACATGATCCTTTACTTTCTTCTTCTCCGGCTTGTTAGACTTTCCCAATAAAGGGGCTTTTGTTGAACTAGCACTTTCAATTTGTCCATTCAAATTACTAGGTGATGGAGACAGATCTACATGAAAAGATGAGGAAGTTTCATCTCTCCAATTACTACTACCATTTGAGACATTCTCTAATGAAGTGATCAGGCTGTGGATGACGGGAACTAGTTTTTCCTGAATATAAATTGAGTTCATGTTTTGCAAAATTCCCCTTGAACCTTTTCTAGCTAGCTTTCTGAATTCATCTCTAACATGCTCCAAAAACCTAAGAAGTACTGAATTACCAAGACCTTCATCAATGATCCCAAAGTAAACATACCCATCTTCCATAAAAAACCCGTAAGTCCTTTTACCTATTGTCTCAAAATACCACCTGTGGAAAGGAGGAGCCCTCTCCAAGCACAAAGCTGCAACATTCTCAACTCCTTGGTCTCCATCGCTATACGCATACAGGACATTATTACCTTTAGAAACACAACAGTAATAAACTTTATTTTGAATTGAATCCATTGTAAAATCGGTAAACAATATCCCCGATCAGATCGCAACCAATTCCACTCAGATGCCAGGACCAAAAATTCCGAAAAGTTACATTAATTTTGCTTCTCCCTCTTTCTGGTTCTCGAACGTTAACTTGACTTTTCTAACCACTGATAACCATTTACAAAATCAAACCAAAGTCTTCATGTCTCATCTCAAATGAAGAATCTAAGAAACCAAGATTTGGCGAAAGAAGAATCTGATAAACTCGCTCAAGGAAAGAAGGCAAAAATCAAGCAAAGCACAAGGAATTCGCCAGTTACGAAGTCAAAGGCCTCCACAGAATACCAACACAGACCTTCAGCTAAGTATTGAAAATCATGAATGAAATCCCACATGCCTGCCAAGGGTCCTACTCCTACCTGCCTATATACATGAACAAAAACAAATCTTTTATTCAAAGAATAATTGCAGGTAAAGTAATAGCAATAAGCAATATCCAAATAAGAAAACAAGGCCTCAGATCACAAAGTATACATCAATAATCCAAAAACAGGAAGAAAAAGAAGAAGAGAAACTTCCAATCTACTTTGGCAAAGACAAAGACTTTTGGTACCTTAAGGGATAGCAGTATTCATTCAGAAAAAAAAAAAAACAACTGAAAACGGGTAAAAGACCATTCCAAAATCTTCAGCTGAAGTTAAAGATCCACAACATAAGCAAGTTGAAATTTTGAAATCTAACAAAAGCACAAAATGTAAGCCCTATTTATTTGTCCAAAATGGGGTTCTAAAATCAAACATAACTAGCACTAGTTACACCTAGCTTTCATGGGGTAAATTTTCTCAAGTGATCCAGTATTTCAAATTCAAAACCTTTCCACAAACATTTGACAGCATCCAAACAGATCTTAAAGAGAAAAAAAAATAAAAAACAGTTCAAGCAAATGAGGAAGAAACATACCTGATGAGTGTGTGGTTCTTGGGGACGATTGAGATTGGCTCATGGCAGAAGAGAGAGAATGAAAAGGAGAACGAAGAACGTGAGAACAACAAATTATAGAGAAGGACGAAAATGCCACCGCCACGACCCAACACTGTCACTAGTCTTAAATTCTTAATTCACAAACAAACCGCGTATACGGGTGTTCATTTACTTGTTCAAATCGGGATAATGGAACCAAAAAATCAATAAATGAATAAATTGAAAATCGAAAATTGAATAAAATGGTAAATTTTAATTAGATTGGGTCAGTTTTTGAATTAGTTGATGAAAATGATCCAATAAAAATTAATCCAATATATTAATTTTCCTCTACCTAATTGGACTTTGCACAATCATAGTCCAAAAATTTTTAAACCAAAGACCTATTAACCCATCAACTAAACCTAAGAAAAAATCTATCAACAAAATTTCATCTATGTAGAGCTTCATATTCATATTTGATTGCCAAAAGAAAAAAAATTATATTATAGTTTACAAAAAAATATTATTTACACAATAATCATGAAACAAATTTTATGATTTTCAAATAACCGAAAAGTGATCCAATTCAAATAAAAAAAATTGGATTGTACTAGGTCGGATTTGAAAAAATATTCCAAACCGAATGGGTGATTACATGATCAAACTGAAGTGATTGAATTAGATGATTTTTGCTTCCAAAACCATCCAATTCAGACCGCGAACACCTATCATATAATGTTTGTAACATGTCTTAGGTTTTGTTTTACTTGCGATTTTAAATTTTATTTTATTTTATTTTTTGGTAGGCAATATGCATGTTCGAATTCGAATACAAGGTAAGGTATCCATGGTTTTAATCTATGGTCCGAAAGGGGTGATTAACAATGAGGAAAATATGATCAGGTAGGTAGTTGCGTGTGGATAAAACTAGTGTTATCAAACTCCAACTTGTTTTTGACTTGGTTCGATTACGGGTCAATGATCTGATCATTGATTCAATGCTTAAATTAAATATATAATAAAATCTAATGAATATAAAATTAGAATTATTATAGTTAACAAATAGAGTTGGTTTAATGGTAAGTTATAATCTAATAGTAGTATTTTTCAAGTATTTTATCCAAAATTTTATTAAATCAATTTTTTAAGAAAATTGATATTAGTCTAATACCTGTTGAACCAGATTCAGAACTAGTTCATCTATTTCATATTGAATCAAATACATAACTGATGCAATACTTGAACTAAATTGGTTGAGGGTCCGATTTTTCGGGTTAACCGGTCAGATTAGCCCGATTTTTATAACACAATAGAGTTCAAACACATGTACCTCTATATACCTGGTTTTGAGTGATTGCTCTATGTAATGATCCGAAATTTTTAGATTGAAAATACAAGAGTCGTCATCAATTTTATTTGATTTGGTAAAAGTTAGAAAAACTTTTTTATTTATTTAGTAACACTAGTCTTTCAAAAAACTTAAACAATGGCTTAGGAGTCTAATTATATAAAGGGAAGTGTGAAAACTTAGTTACACTCCCTAATATAATCATGTAAAATAATTACCTTAAGTTAGTTAATTGTGCAAGGAATTAATAATGTAAAAAATAAATTGCTTTATTTTTTATTTTTATTTTTCTTCATTTAAAAAATGCAGGAGTTTCACCAAAAAAATAAAATAAAAAATGCAGGAGTCGTTGCACTCTATATTAATAGGAGGAAATTAGATGTAGGGTTTAATTTATAATCAACCACTTTTGGAGAGAATTTTGGAGCCTTATAATTAGGGGTTAAATTGGGTCGGGCCGGCACATAGAGATCTACAGCTCGGCTTACGTCAAGCTAGACTTGACCTAGTATATTTCGTAAAATAGGTCGAGCTTAGACTTTGAAAATAGCTTGTTTAATAAATAGGCCATAGGACCACTTTTATAAGGCCTGACCTATAAACATGAGGCTGACCTACATTGTACTATTTATTTAAATTGTATGGTTTGAAGAAAAATAAAAGGTATAAATTTAATCAACTAAAATTATTTTATAATTTAATTATATTTGATTAAATTTTAATAGAAATCTGACTTTATTTCTTATGTAGGAGGAACCAACATTTGAGCATGTTAGATTGTGTATATGAGTATATTAAAAGGTTTTTAGGAGAGGTTATACTTTTTTTTTTCTTACTATCTCTTACTATCTAATTTTAACTGTTGATTTCCGTCAATTTAACGGTTATAATTTATTAGGTCACACTTATTAATTAATTATTAATTATAAATAAATTATAACTATTAGATATACAAAAATCAATGGTTAGGATTTGGTAATAAGAGGTAGTAAGAAAAAAATGTAAAAAAGTATAACCTCTCCCAAGGTTTTTTATTTCTTAATCTTATTTTTTTTCTTTCTAACCTTTAATCTTGTTTTTTGTATTCTACATTTATAAATTGTTTGCAAATTACGTAACATTGGAATTGTAAATGCAAATTGTGATAAGTTGTTGTTATGATTTATGATTCCATTTGGACGTTAAAATTGTGCTTTTATGTTTTAAAAACATAATATGAGTTTTTTGTGAAGTTGATTCTTGGTTTTGCTTAGAAGTTAAAATTAACAGGCTAACGGGTCAGGTCAGGCCATTTATTTTTTTACAAATGGGTTAAGCCAAACTAACAGTTAGACTCCTACTATGATATCGGGTCAAGTAAAATTGAAAATTTTTATCATAGGTTTGGGCTTGTCAAGACAAGGCTCGACCCAGCCTAACCCATTTTTACCCCTACTTATAATTATATAAATTTTCTGGCTCCGTTGTTAATCTAGTATTTCAGTTCACAATAGCATTCATTTTGACTTTTTATTAACAAATATTTATTATTATATAGAAATTAATTTTAATATCTTAACATAAAAATTTATGTGAAGTTATATGCCGGTGTTTCATTAACATTATTTAAAATTTATGAACAGATCGTACCATTAATAAAGTCCTCACATCAATCTCTGTAAATTTATTTTTATCAATATGGTTAATATGAAATTTTATTCAATAATAAGATATATGTTTAAAATATAAGTGTTAAAACATTATAATACTAATATTCTTATGATACAGTCGATAAATTATCTGGTGTAATGTGTCTAGTGGGTACCTAATTTTGATTTTTTTCATGTAATTATATAGGACAAAAAATATGATTTTTTGACCCTTTTGTCCCTCATTAATTAATTAATAATCAATTTATTCCTCCCAGAACTACCCACCATCATGCCCCTTTAATCGATTAAGATGAACTTTTAATCGGCTAAATAGTGAAAATGCAGAAAAAATGCTCCCCGAAATTTAATCGATTAAAAATCCATCTTGATCGATTAAATTTTGGGACATTTAATCGACTAAAAATGTTATTTAATCGATTAAATGTCGCGCAAGACTTTTTTTTTTTAAAAAAAAAAACCCCATTTCGCAGAGGGGAGCCGGGGGTTATTTCAAACCCTAGTCAATTAAGGGAGCCTCCAAACCACAAAATCGAACCCCATCCAGAACCGACCTAAACCCCTCCCCCAGGATTGTCGATTGCACCATCAAATCGCTGCACCTCGCGAAACTGTGTGGCTAGGTAACGTTTTGGCACTTTCATTTTCAGAAATGTTTTATGTTTTGGTTATTTTTTTTTTTTTGTACATGATATTGTTTCTGGTTTTTTTTTTTTCTGTTTTATGGTAGAACATTTTTTTATGTTTTATGTCTTTAGTTATTGACATTGTTTCATGAAGATACACATTAGGGATTTGGAACTCATTTTGCCCCTTTCATGATTTTGAATTTTTTTAAATCTCAAATAGCATAAAATTTTGTCCATTTATTTTCTCTGATTGTGAGTTTTTCACTTACCTTTCTTGTCTTTTTTTTTCACTTGCATTGTAGGTACGCTTGTTAAAATGGCTAGCCGTAGAAGATCAAGCAATGCCGAAGGTGAGAGACGCATGAAGCAACGACAAGATTGGATGTCTTCGTCAAGGCCACAAGACGAAGAGCCTACTACTGTCGACCTCCCATTTGGATACTTGTTTGAGGATGACCACTCAGTTCACGTTGCATTTGTACGTGACCATGTGAACAAACCCTTATGTCCTCTGAAATCATTGGATACAACATTTTTTATGGCAGAGGGATTTCACATTGTGGCGTTGTTGGAGGCAGCACATCTTAGGGTTTTGGCTAAGATGTTGTGTTTGTTTTCAGAGCTGACGGTGCGGGCCTTCTACCATAACCTCAGCTACGTACAGTGTGAGTTGAGGTCGAGGGTCTACGGTGCGGACATCATCATGACGGCTCCGGTATGGTTGGAGATACTGGCCTATGACTTTGATGCTTCGCAGACTGTGAAGTATGACGCAGATAGCAGGGTATCACTTCCTAGATATGCCCGAGGTGATGCTGCGGAGGAGGCCAGGAGGCCTGATATCGGACGTGGGCGGAACATTCACTACACGGTGGGGTTGCTTAGTGTAGAGGCACACATATAACACTATGTCATCACCCACATACTGTTTGCACAAGCTTTCAATCATTCCAGGGTGCTGAACATGACATTCCTATCATGTGGGCTATCCGACATGGTGTTATGGTGAACTGGAGGCACTATATCTGTTGGATGATGCTTAAGGCCAAACATAAGGGTGCACTTCTATTCGCCTGTCTGGTACAGAGGATATTGGTTCACTTTGGTGTTCCCATGGACAATGAACAGTTAAAGAAGACCACAGGCTATAATTGCAAGTTCGGAAAGCGTCTACTAGAGCAGTGCAAGATCTCAAAGAATAGGGCCTGTGTATGGCAGTTCACAGGTACGGTTGAGGTTCCTGATGTTGCCCTAGATGCACACATGGTTGAGCCCGAGGTGGAGGATGATGATGACGACAATGATGAGATTGACTTGCAGGATATAGCTGAGCCTGAGGGTGGGTTTTCATTGCGTGATGTCATGAAGAGCATAAACGCCACACTGAAGAAGATATGAAAGATGACGCTGAAACATAGAAAATGGAGGAAGAGTCACATCCAGAAAGGGAATGAAAGGTTTAGACACATACATGAAAGGTTCAAGGGTGTGGAAGATAGTCTTTCTCGTCTAGAGCTTGCACGAGGACAAGAGGTTGAGGAGGATGCAGGGGAGGGGGCTCATGTGTCAAATGAGGAGGACTTTATTCGTATATATTCGTATATCTCACCCCGTTTTGGGGACTTTATTTCAGGAGGTAGCAGTGGTGCTGGAGCGGCGGGCAAGAAGCCCGTTGGATGATTGAGACATAGGATTACTTATTTTGTGTTTTGGTGGCCATTGGGCCTAGGCTAGACTTAGGGCATGAATATTGCATATGGATGTAGGAGGAGATTTATTGTCATATTTGTTCATGTCATTTTTGCCTAAGACTAGTTACATATGGGTTATGTCATTTTGACGTTTATTTATCATGTTTATTTTGGAGTATGTATTATGTCATTTGAAGGTTATGATTTGTAAAGTGTAATGTGGCATTTGAAAGAATTGTAATTTGTACATGCATTGATGTAATATGGAAGTATGTAATATGATGAAAGGGCAATAGGCCTATTTTAGGATTATGATTATGTGTATGTTTAAAGAATGCATGTAAATGAACTTTGGTGATTGAAATATGTTAAGTTTGAGAACGTAAAGTAAAATGAAGGAACAAGAGTAATTGGATATAAACTATGATGGGTTGTAAGAGCCCCAAGGCATTGCTGGTCCTTGTGTGTGCCACCCAATGATTATTAGGTACAAATTTAGGTCATAGAACACTTTTGCAAATTGGGGATTATTTGAAAAATAAAGGAAACTCTGGCAAATTTTCTAGAAATTGACAAAATTTAGGCGAAATTTGGGAGAGCATATCTCCCTCCACAGGAGTCCGTTAGGGACGTTCCATACGCCGTTTTGAGGCTTGTGATGTCCTCTAAATCTTGGTAAAATTGGGGATTTTTCTGGGTTGAGAGTTGACCTAGAGAGGGTTATGAACACAGACTGCCCTGTTGGTCCCTACACATGGGGCTGATCTGGAGCGAACTTGGGGAATTTATTCCCGCTTCGTCTCTTGGTCAAATTAGGTATATGATATATAAAATTGAATCTTGAGGTGTCTAGTTTATGGTATAAAAATTTGGGAGCAATTGGTTGAGTGGATTGTCCAGAATGTTTGATTGAGTGAAGGCTGTTTGGAGCCGTTTGGAGGTTGGCTGACAAATTTGTCTGTCCGACTTCAAACGGCGATATCCGGAGCAAACGAGAACGTCATGACTCGTGTGACAGCTCTTTAGAAAGATAATTAAGTGTAGAACAACATACAAAAAGATGAGGGACTGGTTTTGTGCGGTGCATCCACAGAAATTCAAAGACCGAACCACGTTCGGATAGGTAGAAAACGTAAAAGTGAGAAATTAGCTAAGTGAGTTTATGGGAACCTCTTAGTGACTTGAGAGAAGTAATATATGATGTAAAAGTAGTTTAACTAATTATTCCGCGAAGAGTTTATACGGTCACAACTTTTATTTATTACGCTTTTTACAGTTTTAAATGCACGCGTAATAAACGGAAAAAGTTTACTCGCATTTTTATAAAAGAATTGTTGTGATTGTAACTGCGCTTAATATCATAATTAATTTTAACAATACCGGTGTACAATGGGTTGTTACATGTTGTATCAGGAAAATTGATCCTGACCTATATCTTATCCATCTTCTTAATACCTTTTAATTTAGTTTACTATTTTCTTATTTTTAATTGTCTTTTATTTTACAATCTAATCATCACAATCAATCAATTTACCTATTTTATTTACTTAAATAATCAATACTTTATACTTATCTCCGTGGGAACGATATTGGACTCACACATCCCTTTATTACTTGTGATACGTGCACTTGCGTATTTGTGTGGAAGATTTAACTGATTACAATTTGCACAACACCTCCTCCACCTGGTGTTGAGGATCATTCCGAAGATGAGGATGAACACAATGTACCATTGGTAGAGAAAAAAAGGCCTACAAAACAGACCCCAAGGAAGAAGGCAGTCAAGAAGGATGCCACAATTCAAGATTCTGAATCTGAAGAAGTTGATGAAGAGGAAGACATAATGTCATTTGAAGAAGAAGGATATACCTATCTGTCTGAGGAGTTGAGGACTCCTCCTTCAAGTGATGATGATGAGAATGCATGTTAGACCTGTCTTGCCAAAGTTTAATGAACAAGCTTCTTTTGGGCATGTCTATTTAGAACTTGGTATGGAGTTTCTAAATTTAGACCAATTTAAATATGCAGTGAAAGACTATAATATCAGTCTTGGGAGGAACTTCATCTGGGTTAAGAATGACAAGGTCAGAGTAAGGGCCAAATGCAGTGTAGAAGACTATGAATGGATGGTGTATTGTGCTTGGAACACCAAGCTAAGCACATTCCAAATAAAAACTTTTAACGAGACTCATACATGCTGCAGAGTCTTCCAGAATAAAAGGGCTACTCGAGATTGGGTGGCCAAGAAATTGGAGAAGAGGATACTAACACAACCCAAGATGTCCAGGTTAAAGGCATTTGAGCATATGAAGGAGGAATACAATTTTCATTTGAATATGAAGAAAGTAAGCAAGGCTTTGAGAAAAGCAAAGGGAACCATTGAAGGTAGTGAGAAGGAACAATATGGAAGACTAAGAGAATATCTTGCTAAGCTGTTGAGGAGCAACCCTGGATCCACTTGTAAATTGCAAGTCACCCCCAACCTATTCCACAAGCATTGCCAGTATTTGACCGAATGTACATCATCTGCCTTGATGCTTGTAAGAAGGGCTTAAAAGCTGGTTGCAGACCCCAAGACTGGTCATTACCCAGTTCAATGCTCCAAGGGTGGTGAGACTGGTCATTACCCTAAGACATGTAAGGGACCTGCTGGTGGTTCAAAGTCAAAGACTAAACCGGTTAATGTTGAAGCTCAGTCAAGGACAGTTGAAGAAATCATCATGAGTCAGGGGTGCCCTGCACCAGAGACAATCAGCCTGCATGCAACAAGTGCAGTTGAACCAAGTTCAAGAGCATCAAGAGGCAACAGCCCACCTCCATGCAATCCTGCTGAGGCAGTGACCAGTGAACAACAACTTCAGCTAGAAGTGGCACCGGGGCCAAATTCATGAGCTTCATGTCTACACCAGGGTTCAGCCTCACCTAGGCCACCTAAGCTATCTGTTAGCTATCATTGATCTCTTTTGGATGTTGAATTTTTAAATTGGGAAACAAACCATCTGTCATTAGTACTTGCAGTTGGACCACTTTCTTGTTTCTGTCAATACAGGACGCCACAATTTTGTTTGCCGTGTCACGGTTGGGTTCATGTTTAGCATAACTGAACTTAAGCTCCATCAGTAGTTATTATCCCTTATTAGTCCTCAACATTTTTTATTGAGGACCTTTTTAGTCCTTCATTACTGCATCATTAAACCATATTAGTCCTTAACAAATTTATCGGGGTCCATTTTAGTCTCTGTTAACCTTGGGTTGTGTTACCAATGCCACAAAATGCGTTAGCAGACCAGCTGGTCTACCTCCTTCTTCATAATTCCCTCCATCACAGTATCATTTAAGTGTTGGCCTGAAATGTTTTGCAATTTTATTGCATGTTATTCAACTTTATACTATACATTATGCCAAAAAACTAAACTTCAACAACATAAACCATATTATTTACATTGCAAGAACAACATCTCATAACATTACAACGCTGGTCCTTCCATTACAAATATTTACAATCCAAAGAAATACAACATGTAATGGTTAATGGTTTAGGCAATTCTTAGCAAAACCACATTTTTTATTTCATTCCAGCGAACTAACAAGATAAATACATATTACAAACACAACAATAATGGATCCAACAAACACCCTAGCACACCTACACACATGCATAATTTCCTTCTCAACCCTTTCAAACTCTGCCTGCATCTTCATTAATATGTCTTCAATCTTTATACAGTGGTCATTAATCTTCTTTTTATGGTCATTCACCTCCAGCTGTAGTTCATCATTGAGCTTCATGTCCAAAAAGTTCAACTTGAATTCCATTTCAGCTACATTCAACTCCAACTTGTTAATTCTCCAATCTTCCAGCTCCATGGTATCACATGTAGCATCATCCACCCATGTAAAAAAGTTACAGTGTGGCTTATTTTCCTAAACCAAATTAAGCTAAATAGTTAATAATGTTGAAATTAGAAAAAATAACGCATGAAGAAATAAACCTCACCTTGAAATTGGCGCACCCAAAAAATGATCTATTAGGGTTTCTAATGGTCTTGGAGGTGTAAACAACACTGTGCCTGTAACAGCCCGTTGTACACCGGTATTGTTAACATTGATTATGATATTAAGCGCAGTTACAATCACAGTGATTGGGTTAATTAAATCACGGGCAAATTTTTCTTTTATCATATTCCTTTTCTTACATCAACACTTTTTCCGTAATCAATTAAAACAACACTATAATTGTAAATGCAATACGCGGAAGCATACATTTTGCTAACATCCTTCATCCTTCTTTTTATTCAATTCATTTAAACTCACCATCTTACTCTCACATTTTACCAAGTTATAGTCCTTTACGTTGTCTACGCGTGGTTTCAAACCACGTACCATTTGGAGTTCTACCCATCAAGTTAAGCCCCTTTCTTTTAGTCTAGAAAAACCTGAATTTTAAAAAATTACACTGTGGTAATCGATTACCAGTGGGTGGTAATCGATTACCACCTGTCAAAAATGAGGCAGTAGCTAAATTTCTCAATCCTCTGTTCTGGTAATCGATTACCAACATTGGGTAATCGATTACCTCACATGGTAATCGATTACCAAGCCTCAGTAATCGATTACCAGTGAAGACAGTAGCTAATTTTTCGTCCCCTGTTGCATGGTAATCGATTACCATGCTTGGGTAATCGATTACTATGCAGCAAAAATGACAGATTACAGCATTTTAAGCCCCAAAAAGGTTGTGTAATCCATCCCCAACCCCTTGGTACTCCTCACAACACTTAAACACATCCTAATGTAGGCTCTAGGCCCTTCCATCATGCAATTTCCTTAAATCAAACATCATTTACAAAGTCCACAATATAATGGCCATTTACATACAAATATGGACCATTCTTACAACAAGAATACCAAGACTTCAAGGCTATGAATATGGCAATGGACAAGTCCCATGCTCACTCAAAATATACAATTATCCATGTCATGAATAATAGGCAATAAACAAGACTTAGTATACAATCATGAACACTACCAAAAAGCATGGCAATAACATCATGCAATATGTTCATGACCTAAGTCTCAAAATACTAATGTCATGCTATGTGCACTCCATAGTCCTCCTCCAAAATGTCATGCAATCCCAATGCACCGCATGCCAATCCAATGTCCACTATACGGGCTTCTTGCCCGAAGCTCCTCCCGGCTCATAGTGACCTGAAATGTGGTCCCCCAAACACGGGGTGAGATATACGGATATATCTCAGTAAACCAATGGAGCTAGAGGCTCTCTCCACTCCATGGCTCACTAAAATGTATAAATATGACATCATGTAATATGCAAGCAATACAATATCACCATTCAACTGGAGACAACCCGAGAACATCCACGCATGGATTCATGTTCAAGGACTCCATCATATAACTCCCGAGACAATCCTAGAGCTTCTCCCATGGTTGAGAAAACTCCATGGCCAACCCAACCGGAACTCCTCAAGAGACCTATCCGGCGGATGTCCCACGTTTGGCTCATCCTGGTGTCGCTCCCAGAGTCGACCCCATGGCAACCCAACTGGCACTCCGTCACGAAATGATCCAGCGGATGTCCAAACCCAACACACGTCAACTGGCCAGTGACCAAACAATTTTCACAAAATCCAAGCAATATGCATACAAGCACACAATCACACCATGTCATAACCACATAATCCAACCACAACCTTCCACTAGGTGTGGTGGAGCACACTAGGGATTAAACCCAAGTTCCAAGGGTTTACCTCAACACTTAGCCAATCTGTTCCAAACGTATGCTCCAATCAACCTTTCACAATCACGTCCGTGTGAGGCACCCTACAACAATCATCAAATCCAAATTACACCAAAACTCATTTTTCATGAAAATCCCTCAAATTTTCCTAAGTTAAAAACCTATCTTTTTCACCAAAAATTATCATAGCATTTCTAGCTTACAAGCATGATTCTAAGGCCTTTTCATCTAATAGCATTTTTCCATTTGGGCTCTCTATCATCACACATCTAAAATCAAAGGTTTAGAGCATAAATTCCTAGATCTATGAAATCAACCACAAAAATACCACAAATATACTCACAATCAAGCGTATGCTCACCACCAAGGTTCCACTAAGCCAAGGGAAGACCAAAAGCTCCAAGAAACTCCAAGAACACTATGGGTCGGATCTGATTTTTGCCAAAAAACACAGCCAAGAGATGGATTCAAGGTTTCTAGGTGTTACCAATGGATCTAGAAGGTTGTTTACAATAGATTTCAACACCAAAATCAAGCGATTTGGTGAAGAATAGAGAAAATGGCAAGATGAGGAGAAATGGCTCTTTGGTTTTTCACAAACAGAGGGGTGCGCGCAGGAGGAGGGAAAAAGAGAAGGAAAGAAGAAGAAAAAGAGGTGGGGGCCAAGTGACTTCGGTCACACGGGTCCCACACGCGATCTAACTTTGACCCCGATAAAATTTCCGATCATAAATTCTTAATCTACATATTTTTCCAGTCCATGGCATATTTTTATTTCTCCAAAATATTGATAAAAATTTCACACCTATCGGTACACTCACACCACAGTATTTAACACTTAAAAAAAATCACTATTCATCAATTTTTTCCAAATTCGCCTATCCACTCAATTTTCCGCCCTGATTCCATTTCCAGTGTTATTTTTGTCATATGAAATCTCTAACTCAGTATTTAAGCCTCAGAACACACGGTTGGCAAATTACCATTTTGCCCTTTTTGCCCATTTTGGCCATAATTCACGGATTTTCACTAATCCACCAACTTTCATTTCTCAATATAATATTAAAATGCACATTTAAATATATGAGGTGTTATATTCACCCCACCTTTTAGAAATTTTGTCCGCAAAATTAAATCATACCTGCTCGCTAACCCAGGATACAGCCGGAGAATCTCGTCCTCCCGCTCCCAAGTAGCCTCCTCAGGTGTGCGGCCTTCCCATTGAATCTTCAGCATGGGAATCACTTTACTTCTCAATCGCTTTTCACTGCGATCCAATACTGCAATAGGACCAATGGGAGTCTTCAAGTTCTCCCTGATTTCAATATTATCCGGCATCACCACATGTGATTCATCCGGAACATAACGTCGCAACTGCGACACATGAAAGACATCATGTAAATTAGCTAATTGCGGGGGTAAGGCAAGCTGATAGGCCACCAATCCTACTCTTTTCATAATCTGATACGGCCCAATGAACCATGGACTCAGCTTCCTCACACCCAACGCACGGCCAACACCTGTGACCGGAGATAACCGTACAAAAACGTGGTCACCTTCCTCAAATTCCAGCGGTCTATGCTTATTGTCATAGTAACTTTCTGCCGATTCTGTGCCTGTTTCAATTTTTCTCTGATCATTTCAATTTGCACTGTTGTTTCCTGCACAAAATCCGGACCAAATCTTTCTTTATCGCCTACCTCAGTCCAACAAGTGGGCGTACGACACCTCCTGCCATACAAAACCTCATATGGTGCCATACCCAGACTGGAATGAAAACTGTTATTATAAGAAAATTCCACCAATGGTAAGTACCTATCCCAGGCATTACCCTGTTCCAGTGTGCAAGCTCTCAGCATATCCTCAAGTGTCTGTATGGTCCTCTCAGTCTGACCATCAGTTTGCGGGTGATAAGCAGTGCTCAGTCGAAGCTGAGTGCCAAAAGCCTGCTGCAAAGCTCCCCAAAATCATGAAGTAAACTTCGGGTCCCGATCGCTAACAATGCTAATCGGTATCCCATGGAGTCTAACAATCTCCTTTACATACAGCGTAGCCAACTTCTCTGTGGTGTAATCCACTCGTACTGGTAGAAAATGTGCAGACTTCGTGAGTCGGTCCACAATAACCCAAATCGAATCATAACCAGCTTGAGTTCGCGGCAATCCCACAACAAAATCCATTGAAATACTCTCCCATTTCCATTCAGGTATATCCAGCGGCTGAAGTAATCCAGCAGGTTTCTGATGCTCTATTTTTACTTTCTGACAAACCAAGCACTTAGACACGTACTCGGCAACATCCCTTTTCATCCCAGGTCACCAGAACTTAACTTTCAAATCTTGGTACATTTTTGTGGCACCTGGGTGGATAGCATATTGACCCTTATGGGCCTCAGTCATAACTTCCTCTGCAAGTTCCTTGGGCACAACAATCCTGCCCTGATATAATAATAGTCCCTGTTCATTAACAGATATGCCACTCTGGCCTTTCAAATACTTTATACTTTCATTGCGAATCTGAGTCTCTTTGATCTTCTCATGCAGCTCGTTCTCAATCCGAGTCAACTCCATATCACACATTCTTCCTGCAAAGAAATCTGTTATCTTCATGTCACGGAATTGCTCAATCACTTCATTGTCCCACATCATCATATGAGATAAATTAACAGACTTCCTACTCAATGCATCTGCCACAACATTAGCCTTTCCCGGGTGGTATTTCAGTTCAAAGTCATAATCTTTCAGGAATTCAACCCATCTACGCTGTCTCATATTCAGCTCCTTCTGATCAAACAAGTATTTCAAGTTTTTATGGTCGCTGAACACAGCAAACTTCATCCCATACAGAAAGTGCCTCCAGATTTTCAAGGCAAACACAATAGCAGCCAGCTCCAAGTCGTGCGTCAGATAATTTTCTTCATGTGGCCTTAACTGCCTAGACGCGTAAGCAATCACTTTTCCTTCCTGCATCAGTACGCTCCCTAAACCTTTCTTAGAAGCGTCACAATATAACACAAACTCACCCTCCGGATCAGGTAGAGTCAACACCGGAGCAGTGGTCAATTTCTCTTTGAGTAGCAGAAAACAATCCTCACATTCCTGGGTCCACACAAAAGGAGTATCCTTTCGTGTCAATCGGGTCAATGGTAGAACCATTGCAGAAAATCCCTGTATAAACCGGCGATAATAGCCAGCAAGCCCCAGAAAACTTCTAATCTCAGTCACAGTCTTAGGTCGTTCCCAGTCACTTACCGCTTCAATCTTGCTTGGATCCACTGCAACACCACTTGCAGAAATCACGTGACCCAAAAATTGCACCTCAGACAACCAGAATTCACACTTAGATGGTTTAGCATATAGCTTCTTATCTTTCAACACCTGCAACACAGTCCTCAAATGGTCAATGTGCTCCTCTTTACTCTTAGAGTAGATCAAGATGTCATCAATAAATACAATCATGAACTGGTCCAAATACGGTTTAAAGATGCCGTTCATATAGTCCATGAACACCGCGGGGGCATTAGTAAGCCCAAAAGGAATCACTTGATATTCAAAATGTCCATATCTGGATCGGAAAGCTGTTTTAGGTACATCCTCCGGTTTAATCCGAATCTGGTGATATCCGGACCGGAGATCAATCTTTGAAAATACGCAGGCATCCCTCAACTGATCTAATAAATCATCAATACGCGGTAATGGATACCGGTTCTTAATAGTCACTTTATTCAACTGTCGGTAGTCAGTGCACAATCTCATGCTACCATCCTTTTTCTTCACAAATATCACCGGTGCTCCCCACGGAGACACACTCGGCCTAATAAAATTCTTCGCAGACAATTCTTCAATGTGTTTCTTCAACTCGGCCAACTCAAGTGGCGACATCCGGTATGGAGCCAAGGAGATCGGCCCCACACCAGGCAATAGGTCAATCGAGAATTCAATCTCTCTCTCAGGCGGGAATTCCGGTATCTCATCCGGAAATACATCCTCAAACTCATTAACAACTGGAATAGCAGAAATCTCCTCCTTTTTATCACCCACCAATCCGCCCAAAAGGACATACCCCAAATCTCCAGCCTTCAAGGCTTTCACAGTTTGACTCACAGACAAATACAAGGACGGACAAACAGACGGCCTCTCGTGAGATAGCAACAACCTCTTTCCGCAGCAATCAATCATTGCGCAGTTCCGAGACAACCAATCCATCCCCAATATCAAATTGACAGAGGCCAGGGGTAAGATAATTAAATCAATAGTGTAACCCCTGCCTAAATAGGTGAATTTCACATCTTCACAAATCCAAGACGATTCACTAACCTCTCCTGTAGCGGTAGTAATACGCATCGGAGGAACCATCCGTGTTACCTTTAAGTCCAACGCCTTAGCCACATAGTCCGCCACAAAAGAATGTGTTGCTCCCGAATCAAATAATACAGACAAATCAACATTGGAGAGAAAAATTATACCTTTTACCAAATTCGGAGCCTTTTCAGTATGTTGCGCATTTGTAGTATAAACTCGTCCCACAGTAGGAACAGCAGCAGTAGGAGTAGCTGGCGGCAAGGCCTGCAGATTCGCAGCCTGCCCCGAAGAAGATGGACAATTTCGAGCAAAGTGGCCATTCCGACCACATTTATAGCAAGCCGACGGATCAGCACCACACACACCTTTGTGGTATTTCCCACACTTCCCACATTGTGGGGTAAAATATCGGTTCGCACCAGCACCACCACCAGTGTTTCCACCCCTCTTGAATTGACCAGGAGGCTGCCTCACATGCAACCCCCTACCCCTGTTATTATTATTAAAGCCTCTTCGATTAGTATTTCCAGAAGGACCAGGTGTCCTCTTAACATCGTGCTCTTTTACCTTATCCGATTTTGGATACCTCCCATAAACAGTCTCGACCCTCTTGCATTGGGTCACCAAATCAGCAAAGTTTCTCACCGCAGTATTAGACATCCTCTTAGCAATCTTCTCACTCAGCCCTCTTTGAAATTTAGCTGACAAGAATTCCGGAGTAGGTAGAGTACCTCCATAGTTTGCAAATTTCACAAGCTCATTAAATTTTGCCACATAGGCATCCACAGTCATGACTCCCTGTACCAAATTATCAAATTCACCTTGCTTTGCCTCCCGAACATCACGGGGAAAATATTCTTCATGAAATAATCCTTCAAACATAGTCCAAGAGATAACCTCACCCTGAATAACAAATGGGCGAGACACATTGTCCCACCACTCTTGGGCATCACCCTCCAGCATATAAACCGAATACAGCAATTTCTGCGGATCTTGGCATCTCATCACCTGGAAAATCTTATCCATTCCCCTCAACCAAGCAGTAACCTCCTTTGGGTCCCTTGACCCTAGAAATGCGGGTGGCTTATGTTTCCTAAAAGATATGAGCCTACGCTCATCGTCAGCATTATCAACAACCTGCCCCGCAGCCCCAGTGGATTGGGCAACAGATGAGGGATCAGGAACATAACTAGGGTCAGTAGTATGATGACTAGCCTCACCAGTGTGGTGACTAGCCCCACTCTCCCCCTGTTGAGGAGTAACAGATGGCGTCGGTGTAGGAGTCACCGTAGCCGTGTGTGGAGGTGAATTATCCCTCCTAGGACGATCTCTATCCGCCCTCATCTCAGCCATAAAGGCCTGCATCATATCCTGATTGGTCTTCATCAGGTTTTCAGTCATATTTCTATTTGCAGCCGTCTCCGCCTACAGAGCATTCAGGACTGCAGTGACCGGATCCGGTGGCAAAGGACCTGCACCACGTGCCCCACGGCGACCACGCGCCCTACTCATGATATCTGTACATGTAACACAAAGGAATGAGTTGATCAGACCCACACTGAGGAATCACATATACATTAATCATAAATAGTTCACAGATAGCTATGGCACACAAGATACAACACACACAATCAGAGTTTCCCTCACAAAACTGCTCTGATACCATAAAATGTAATAGCCCGTTGTACACCGGTATTGTTAACATTGATTATGATATTAAGCGCAGTTACAATCACAGTGATTGGGTTAATTAAATTACGGGCAAATTTTTCTTTTATCATATTCCTTTTCTTACATCAACACTTTTTCCGTAATCAATTAAAACAACACTATAATTGTAAATGCAATACGCGGAAGCATACATTTTGCTAACATCCTTCATCCTTCTTTTTATTCAATTCATTTAAACTCACCATCTTACTCTCACATTTTACCAAGTCATAGTCCTTTACGTTGTCTACGCGTGGTTTCAAACCACGTACCATTTGGAGTTCTACCCATCAAGTTAAGCCCCTTTCTTTTAGTCTAGAAAAACCTGAATTTTCGAAAATTACACTGTGGTAATCGATTACCAGTGGGTGGTAATCGATTACCACCTGTCAAAAATGAGGCAGTAGCTAAATTTCTCAATCCTCTGTTCTGGTAATCGATTACCAACATTGGGTAATCGATTACCTCACATGGTAATCGATTACCAAGCCTCAATAATCGATTACCAGTGAAGACAGTAGCTAATTTTTCGTCCCCTGTTGCATGGTAATCGATTACCATGCTTGGGTAATCGATTACTATGCAGCAAAAATGACAGATTACAGCATTTTAAGCCCCAAAAAGGTTGTGTAATCCATCCCCAACCCCTTGGTACTCCTCACAACACTTAAACACATCCTAATGTAGGCTCTAGGCCCTTCCATCATGCAATTTCCTTAAATCAAACATCATTTACAAAGTCCGCAATATAATGGCCATTTACATACAAATATGGACCATTCTTACAACAAGAATACCAAGACTTCAAGGCTATGAATGTGGCAATGGACAAGTCCCATGCTCACTCAAAATATACAATTATCCATGTCATGAATAATAAGCAATAAACAAGATAGTATACAATCATGAACACTACCAAAAAGCATGGCAATAACATCATGCAATATGTTCATGACCTAAGTCTCAAAATACTAATGTCATGCTATGTGCACTCCATAGTCCTCCTCCAAAATGTCATGCAATCCCAATGCACCGCATGCCAATCCAATGTCCACTATACGGGCTTCTTGCCCGAAGCTCCTCCCGGCTCATAGTGACCTGAAATGTGGTCCCCCAAACACGGGGTGAGATATACGGATATATCTCAGTAAACCAATGGAGCTAGAGGCTCTCTCCACTCCATGGCTCACTAAAATGTATAAATATGACATCATGTAATATACAAGCAATACAATATCACCATCCAACTGGAGACAACCCGAGAACATCCACGCATGGATTCATGTTCAAGGACTCCATCATATAACTCCCGAGACAATCCTAGAGCTTCTCCCATGGTTGAGAAAACTCCATGGCCAACCCAACCGGAACTCCTCAAGAGACCTATCCGGCGGATGTCCCACGTTTGGCTCATCCTGGTGTCGCTCCCAGAGTCGACCCCATGGCAACCCAACTGGCACTCCGTCACGAAATGATCCAGCGGATGTCCAAACCCAACACACGTCAACTGGCCAGTGACCAAACAATTTTCACAAAATCCAAGCAATATGCATACAAGCACACAATCACACCATGTCATAACCACATAATCCAACCACAACCTTCCACTAGGTGTGGTGGAGCACACTAGGGATTAAACCCAAGTTCCAAGGGTTTACCTCAACACTTAGCCAATCCGTTCCAAACGTATGCTCCAATCAACCTTTCACAATCACGTCCGTGTGAGGCACCCTACAACAATCATCAAATCCAAATTACACCAAAACTCATTTTTCATGAAAATCCCTCAAATTTTCCTAAGTTAAAAACCTATCTTTTTCACCAAAAATTATCATAGCATTTCTAGCTTACAAGCATGATTCTAAGGCCTTTTCATCTAATAGCATTTTTCCATTTGGGCTCTCTATCATCACACATCTAAAATCAAAGGTTTAGAGCATAAATTCCTAGATCTATGAAATCAACCACAAAAATACCACAAATATACTCACAATCAAGCGTATGCTCACCACCAAGGTTCCACTAAGCCAAGGGAAGACCAAAAGCTCCAAGAAACTCCAAGAACACTATGGGTCGGATCTGATTTTTGCCAAAAAACACAGCCAAGAGATGGATTCAAGGTTTCTAGGTGTTACCAATGGATCTAGAAGGTTGTTTACAATAGATTTCAACACCAAAATCAAGCGATTTGGTGAAGAATAGAGAAAATGGCAAGATGAGGAGAAATGGCTCTTTGGTTTTTCACAAACAGAGGGGTGCGCGCAGGAGGAGGGAAAAAGAGAAGGAAAGAAGAAGAAAAAGAGGTGGGGGCCAAGTGACTTCGGTCACACGGGTCCCACACGCGATCTAACTTTAACCCCGATAAAATTTCCGATCATAAATTCTTAATCTACATATTTTTCCAGTCCATGTCATATTTTTATTTCTCCAAAATATTGATAAAAATTTCACACCTATCGGTACACTCACACCACAGTATTTAACACTTAAAAAAAATCACTATTCATCAATTTTTCCCAAATTTGCCTATCCACTCAATTTTCCGCCCTGATTCCATTTCCAGTGTTATTTTTGTCATATGAAATCTCTAACTCAGAATTTAAGCCTCAGAACACACGGTTGGCAAATTACCATTTTGCCCTTTTTGCCCATTTTGGCCATAATTCACGGATTTTCACTAATCCACCAACTTTCATTTCTCAATATAATATTAAAATG
This sequence comes from Gastrolobium villosum, assembly GCA_032173675.1. Taxonomy (NCBI): domain Eukaryota; kingdom Viridiplantae; phylum Streptophyta; class Magnoliopsida; order Fabales; family Fabaceae; genus Gastrolobium; species Gastrolobium villosum. The sequence goes on along the minus strand of JAVKPL010013356.1, from coordinate 9,635 downwards.
CACATTTAAATATATGAGGTGTTATAGTGCCTCCCACATTTACACAATGGAACAACTCTCATTCTTTCACTTCTGGACCCAAATAAACTACTTGAGCTCCCCCTTCTAGAAGAATTATTCATCGCATAAAAACTAAGAAGAACACTAAAGTTATCAGTATAAACCCATCATCACCATACCGTAAATCAATTTTTCCCAAATTCGTAGGTTCAATTTTCGATTTAATACCCTGCTTTCTGGTTTATGAAGAACCCTAAACCATACGACGATGTTCCTTGGATGAAAGTGAACTGATTCTGACCAACGTGGATGTGCTCTCTCCAAACGACTTCGTTCCTAAACCAACGTGGCGTTCAGCATGTCACTTAACGTGACACATTAGCACCGTCAGTGACACCGTGAGTTTTGGAATAACGTGGATCCTGTTTCTCTTTGTTGGGGACTATCTAACGAATTTACTTTTGTGAAATAAAACCCACAGAATTCAAAGAAAGAAAGAAAGGAAAAAAACAAACAAACAAACCTCATATGGTGATAAGGAAATCTTGCGAGGGGGTTTAACAGAATTATGATATGTCCCAACACCAACACTAGGAAGCTCATCATCTGTGGACATAAAGAGAGAATTCAAGGGTTGTCGAGTCTCCATCTTATAACGGAATATATTCGGACTCCATTTATCAGGTGTGAGTGGAGTAGCTCAGGTCCAAATAACGCCGTCCACAAGCGAGTTTGTAGGTGTTGGAACCCTCTTTTGACGAGTGTATATTAAAGAGAGCGAATTTGGACGCAGATCTGCTTGGTATGAACCTATCTGAGTATCTTGTTCTTGAAGGCGACTTGAACTGATTGAAGTTTATCATTCGTTGGACATGCTCGTGCTGAGAAGGATAAAGAGATTCATTGAATGACTCCTCCATAACAATAACAAAACAAACCCTTCTTCTTCCCCTTTCCTTTGCCTTGCGTTTAAAGCTCTCACAATTTTCCCGGGAAATACAACCGTTATTGCGGGAAAATCTCACTCTACATTAGAGGCAATGAAACCACTATATATAAGTAAAATAATAAGATAAAAAAGGAAGGTTCTTTAATGAATCTAATTTTAGTTTATTTTCATAATTATGTACGGTTATTTTATTTATGATATAGGATTGATATTTTAAAGGATTTTAATAGATTACTTTGTGACAAAAAAATATATATTGATATTCAATTAGGATTTTAAAGGATTGTTAGGATTTTGATCGATGGGCTTTTTCTTCCCAAAAATTTGCTGCTCAATTTATTACGTATTTAAATGCCAGTTTTAAAAAAGTAAAGACCGAAAAAATATTGAAATATTTCTTTTTTTTAGTCAACATTCTCATCTTCAAAAATAGAATCAAAATATATTTTTTTAATAGTACTTCTCAAGTACTGTATTCAAACGCAATATAATTGTGGCTTTCGAAAAAAAGTCTGTTAAAAAAAATAATGCATACTTTTTGTTTTCAAAAACCCATTAAGAAGGACTCGAAGATCAACCTAAAATTTTATTACACGAGTGTAAATATTTTTGTTGCCATGCTTTTGCAAAATCTCTCCTCCACATCACTCGAAGAGCGAATTTGGACGCAGATCTGCTTGGTATGAACCTATCTGAGTATCTTGTTCTTGAAGGCGACTTGAACTTATTGAAGTTTATCATTCGTTGGACATGCTCGTGCTGAGAAGGATAAAGAGATTCATTGAATGACTCCTCCATAACAATAACAAAACAAACCCTTCTTCTTCCCATTTCCTTTGCCTTGCGTTTAAAGCTCTCACAATTTTCCCGGGAAATATAACCATTATTGCGGGAAAATCTCACTCTACATTAGAGGCAATGAACCACTATATATAAGTAAAATAATAAGATAAAAAAGGAAGGTTCTTTAATGAATCTAATTTTAGTTTATTTTCATAATTATGTACGGTTATTTTATTTATGATATAGGATTGATATTTTAAAGGATTTTAATAGATTACTTTGTGACAAAAAAAATATTGATATTCAATTAGGATTTTAAAGGATTGTTAGGATTTTGATCGATGGGCTTTTTCTTCCCAAAAAACTTGGTACTCAATTTATTATTACGTATTTAAATGCCAGTTTAAAAAAAGTAAAGACCGAAAAAATATTGAAATATTTCTTTTTTTAGTAAACATTCTCATCTTCAAAAATAGAATCAAAATATATTTTTTTAATAGTACTTCTCAAGTACTGTATTCAAACACAATATAATTGTGGCTTTCGAAAAAAAGTCTGTTAAAAAAAAATAATGCATACTTTTTCTTTTCAAAAATCCATTAAGAAGGACTCTAAGATCAACCTAAAATTTTATTACACGAGTGTAAATATTTTTGTTGACATGCTTTTGCAAAATCTCTCCTCCACATCACTCCAAAAAGAATTCTCATAACATTAAAAAAAGAAAAAGGGTTCACCATTAGAACTCTAGAAGGATATTGTAACAATCAATTAATATTACTATCAATATTATTACCAATCAATTTCATCGTTAGTTCGATTATATTGATTCAACGATTATATTTATTTTCGACTTGGTAGTCGTAGGTTTCAAATGCTTAAGGTTATAGGTGCCGGCCACTTTAGTAACTTTAGGCGATACTAAGAAAGGTTTAGGATTCGTAACAAGGGGATTTAGCTTTTCTTTCAGTGCAAGTCTTTCTTTTAAAGAGTAACGTAGGGCGGTTGATAGTCTCTTTTGATCGTCGCAGTATCTAAGTGTCACGAGTTGTATGGTTATGATTTCCCATATTTAATGCTTTATATTTATTTTCACCTTTGTATGATTATGATTTTTCATATTTAATACTTTCACATTAAATATGGAAAATAAATATAACATTTGGATCAATATAATCGATCAAACGGTAAAATTGATTGGTAATAATATTGATAGTAACACTAATTGGTTGTTAAAATATCCTACCCCATTAAAACTTCATGACAAATTTATTTCAACTATGCCACTTTTCATTGTGAGTTGTAATAAATATACGTAGACTTAATTATAAACAATTTGAATTACTTATACTAATAGATATTAAAGTTTCATCTCTCATTGTGTGCGTAATATGGTGCATAAAAAGTATATAGAAATTTTTATCGGCAATATACTGTTTATTAAATATGCTTATACTGTTTATCAAAAATGTTTATAGTCAACGTAATATTAGTGCTATGTTTATATAAAAGAATAAAATAAAATGTAACACAATATTAGAAATGATAATCACAACCATAAATCATCATTTAATCATATAGAAGAATAGCATAAGGAGGACGGCCAAAACCATAGAAAATATATGAGAGTCAAGAAAGAACATATTTTGGCTTTGGGGAAAAGTTTGGGTAAATTGTGAGATATTGTAATAAAGAAATCTCAAAGATTAGGGTGAGATTATGAGAGAAATATATAATTTATACTTCTCACTAAAAAATCTCACAAAATCCACACTAATAGAAAATTCATTAAATTTTTCAGATTCTTTAATACTATAATAATTTTTATTTGATTTAAATTCTAATTGAATACCACCGGTTTTGGATGAACTCTAAAACAATCTTTTAAAATCTTAATCGAATATTAATAAATCCTTTAAAATATCACGTGACTTTTTTACAATCCTTTAAAATCCTAACAATCCTTTAAAATTCTAATTGAATATCAATAGATTTTATTGTCACAATGTAATCTATTAAAATCCTTTAAAATATCAATCCAATATCATAAATCAAATAACCGTACATAATTATGAAAATAAACTAAAATTAGATTCATTAAAAAAACCTTCCTTTTTCATATTCTTATTTTACTTATATATAGTGGTTGCATTGCCTCTGATGCACAGTGAGATTTTTACGCAATAACGGTTGTATTTCCCGGAAAATTGTGAGAGCTTTAAATGCAAGGCAAAGGAAAGTGGAAGAAGAAGGGTTCATATTGTTATTGTTATGGAGAAGTCATTCAGTGAATCTCTTTCTCCTTCTCAGCACGAGCATATCCAGCGAATGATAAACTTCAATCAGTTCAAGTCACCTTCAAGAACAAGATACTCAGATAGGTTCATACCAACCAGATCTTCGTTCAAATTCGCTCTTTTTAATATACCCTCGTCAAAAGAGGGTTCCAACACCTACAAAACTCGCTTGTGGACGACGTTATTCAGACCTGAAGCTGCTCCGGTCACACCTGATAAACGGAGTCCGAATATATTCTGTTATAAGATAGAGACTCGACAGCCCTTGAATTCGCTCTTTATGTCCACTGATGATGAGCTTCCTGGTGTTGGTGTTGGGACATATCATAATTCTGTTAAACCTCCTCGCAAGATTTCCTTATCCCCATATAAGGTTTGTTTGTTTGTTTTTTTCTTTCTTTCTTTGAATTCTGCGGGTTTTATTTATGGGTTTTACATCTCTAATGTGACAGAAGATTTTTTAATTTTGCAGCTGTGTGGATCTATCAGCTGCAAAATTCAAAAATCTTCTGTCACATAAGATATGTAAAACCCATAAATAAAACCCACAGAATTCAAAGAAAAAAAGAAAGAAAAAAACAAAAAAACCTCATATGGTGATAAGGAAATGTTGCGAGGAGGTTTAACAGAATTATGATATGTCCCAACACCAACACTAGGAAGCTCATCATCAGTGGACATAAAGAGAGAATTCAAGGGTTGTCGAGTCTCCATCTTATAACGGAATATATTCGGACTCCGTTTATCAGGTGTGAGCGGAGCAGCTCAGGTCCAAATAACGCCGTCCACAAGCGAGTTTTGTAGGTGTTGGAACCCTCTTTTGACAAGGGTATATTAAAGAGAGCGAATTTGGACGCAAATCTGCTTAGTATAAACCTATCTTAGTATATTGTTCTTGAAGGAGACTTGAACTGATTGAAGTTTATCATTCGCTGGACATGCTCGTGCTGAGAAGGAGAAAGAGATTCATTGAATGACTCCTCCATAACAATAACAAAACAAAACCTTCTTCTTCCCTTTTCCTTTGCCTTGCGTGTAAAGTTCTCACAATTTTCCTGGGAAATACAACAGTTATTGTGGGAAAATCTCACTGTGCATCAGAGGCAATGAAACCACTATATATAAGTATAATAATAATATAAAAAAGTAAGGTTTTTTTAATGAATCTAATTTTAGTTTATTTTCATAATTATGTACGGTTATTTGATTTATGATATTGAATTGATATTTTAAAGGATTTTAATAGATTACTTTGTGACAAAAAAATATATTGATATTCAATTAGGATTTTAACGGATTGTTAGGAGTTTGATCGATGGGCTTTTTCTTCCCCAAAACTTGCTGCTCAATTTATTACGTATTTAAATGCCAGTTTAAAAAAAGTAAAGACCGAAAAAATATTGAAATATTTCTTTTTTTAGTCAACATTCTCATCTTCAAAAATAGAATCAAAATATATTTTTTTAATAGTACTTCTCAAGTACTGTATTCAATCGCAATATAATTGTGGCTTTCGAAAAAAGTCCGTTAAAAAAAAATAATGCATACTTTTTTTTTCAAATATCCATTAAAAAGGACTATAAGATCAACCTAAAATTTTATTAGACGAGTGTAAATATTTTTGTTGCCATGCTTTTGCAAAATCTCTCCTCCACATCACTCCAAAAAGAATTCCCGTAACATTAAAAAAAGAAAAAGGGTTCACCATTAGAACTCTAGAAGGATATTGTAACAATCAATTAATATTACTATCAATATTATTACCTATCAATTTCATCGTTAGATCAATTATATTGATTCAACGGTTATATTTATTTTCACCTTTGTATGGTTATGATTCCCCATATTTAATACTTTATATTTATTTTCACCTTTGTATAATTATGATTTTTCATATTTAATACTTACACATTAAATATGGAAAATAAATATAAACTTTGGATAAATATAATCGATCAAACGGTAAAATTGATTGGTAAAAATATTGATAGTAACACTAATTGGTTGTTAAAATATCCTACCCCATTAAAACTTCATGACAAATTTATTTCAACTATGTCACTTTTCATTGTGAGTTGTAATAAATATACGTAGACTTAATTATAAACAATTTGAATTACTTATACTAATAGATATTGAAGTTTCGTCTCTCATTGTGTGCGTAATATGGTGCATAAAAAGTATATAGAAATTTTTATCGGCAATATACTGTTTATTATATATGCTTATACTGTTTATCAAAAATGTTTATAGTCAACGTAATATTAGTGCTATGTTTATATAAAAGAATAAAATAAAATGTAACACAACATTAGAAATGATAATCACAATCATAAATCATCATTTAATCATGTAGAAGAATAGCATAAGGAGGACGGCCAAAACCAGAGAAAATATATGAGAGTCAAGAAAGAACATATTTTGGCTTTGGGGAAAAGTTTGGGTAAATTGTGAGATATTGTAATAAAGAAATCTCAAAGATTAGGGTGAGATTATGAGAGAAATATATAATTTATACTTCTCACTAAAAAATCTCACAAAATCTACACTAATAGAAAATTCATTAAAATCGTTAGATTCTTGAATACCATAATAGTTTTTATTTGTTTAAAATCCTGATTGAATACCACCGGATTTGGATGAACTCTAAAACAATCTTTTAAAATCTTAATCGAATATAAATAAATTCTTTAAAATATCACGTGACTTTTTTACAATCCTTTAAAATCCTAACAATCCTTTAAAATTCTAATTGAATATCAATAGATTTTTTTTGTCACAATGTAATCTATTAAAATCCTTTAAAATATCAATCCAATATCATAAATCAAATAACTGTACATAATTATGAAAATAAACTAAAATTAGATTCATTAAAAAAACCTTCCTTTTTCATATTCTTATTTTACTTATATATAGTGGTTGCATTGCCTCTGATGCACAGTGAGATTTTTACGCAATAACGGTTGTATTTCCCGGGAAAATTGTGAGAGCTTTAAATGCAAGGCAAAGGAAAGTGGAAGAAGAAGGGTTCATATTGTTATTGTTATGGAGAAGTCATTCAGTGAATCTCTTTCTCCTTCTCAGCACGAGCATATCCAGCGAATGATAAACTTCAATCAGTTCAAGTCGCCTTCAAGAACAAGATACTCAGATAGGTTCATACCAAGCAGATCTACGTCCAAATTCGCTCTCTTTAATATACCCTCGTCAAAAGAGGGTTCCAACACCTACAAAACTCGCTTGTGGACGGCGTTATTCAGACCTGAAGCTGCTCCGGTCACACCTGATAAACGGAGTCCGAATATATTCTGTTATAAGATAGAGACTAGACAACCCTTGAATTCGCTCTTTATGTCCACTAATGATGAGCTTCCTAGTGTTGGTGTTGGGACATATCATAATTCTGCTAAACCTCCTCGCAAGATTTCCTTATCACCATATAAGCTTTGTTTGTTTTTTTTTCTTTCTTTCTTTGAATTCTGTGTTTTATTTATGGGTTTTACATCTCTAATTTGACAGAAGAATTTTTAAGTTTGCAGCTGTGTGTATCTATCAGCTACAAAATTCAAAAATCTTCTGTTAAATAAGATATCAAAAACCCATAAATAAAACCCACAGAATTCAAAGAAAGAAAGAAACAAAAAAACAAACAAAAAAACCTCATATGGTGATAAGGAAATCTTGCGAGGAGGTTTAACAGAATTATGATATGTCCCAACACCAACACTAGGAAGCTCATCATCAGTGGACATAAAGAGAGAATTCAAGGGTTGTCTAGTCTCCATCTTATAACGGAATATATTCGGACTCCGTTTATCAGGTGTGAGCGGAGCAGCTTCAGGTCCGAATAACGCCGTCCACAAGCGAGTTTGTAGATGTTGGAACCCTCTTTTGACGAGGGTATATTAAAGAGAGCGAATTTGGACGCAGATCTGCTTGGTATGAACCTATCTGAGTATCTTGTTCTTGAAGGCGACTTGAAATGATTGAAGTTTATCATTCGTTTGACATGCTCGTGCTGAGAAGGATAAAGAGATTCATTGAATGACTCCTCCATAACAATAACAAAACAAACCCTTCTTCTTCCCATTTCCTTTGCCTTGCGTTTAAAGAAACTCTCACAATTTTCCCGGGAAATACAACCGTTATTGCGGGAAAATCTCACTCTACATTAGAGGCAATGAAACCACTATATATAAGTAAAATAATAAGATAAAAAAGGAAGGTTCTTTAATGAATCTAATTTTAGTTTATTTTCATAATTATGTACGGTTATTTTATTTATGATATAGGATTGATATTTTAATGGATTTTAATAGATTACTTTGTGACAAAAAAATAATATTGATATTCAATTAGGATTTTAAGGGATTGTTAGGATTTTGATCGATGGGCTTTTTCTTCACAAAAACTTGCTGCTCAATTTATTACGTATAGAAATGCCAGTTTAAAAAAAGTAAAGACCGAAAAAATATTGAAATATTTCTTTTTTTAGTCAACATTCTCATCTTCAAAAATAGAATCAAAATATATTTTTTTAATAGTACTTCTCAAGTACTGTATTCAAACGCAATATAATTGTGGCTTTCGAAAAAAAATCTGTTAAAAAAAAATGCATACTTTTTGTTTTCAAAAATCCATTAAGAAGGACTCTAAGATCAACCAAAAATTTTATTACACGAGTGTAAATATTTTTGTTGCCATGCTTTTGCAAAATCTCTCCTCCACATCACTCCAAAAAGAATTCCCATAACATTAAAAAAAGAAAAAGGGTTCACCATTAGAACTCTTGAAGGATATTGTAACAATCAATTAATATTACTATCAATATTATTACCTATCAATTTCATCGTTAGATCGATTATATTGATTCAACGGTTATATTTATTTTCACCTTTGTATGGTTATGATTCCCCATATTTAATACTTTATATTTATTTTCACCTTTGTATGATTATGATTTTTCATATTTAATACTTTCACATTAAATATGGAAAATAAATATAAACTTTGGATCAATATTGTAACATCCCGCATAATTAGTAAAATACCTAAGTACTATATGCTATATGTACATGTGTAGAATTCGGATGTATGGTTTTTGTGTAATGGCTTGTGAATTGGTTGATCTTTATCCTTGGATAAGAATAAGGTAATTAATTAAATTAAATCATAGGAAGTTACATATGTAGACATGTGAATTTAATCTTATAAGTAATGTGAGTGTGTGTTAGAAGGCATTAGTGTTTGGATGTGGGCTTGAGTGTGTATGGACTTGTTGCTTTTGGACTTGTGTGTGTGGCCAATGGCCCAAGGATGGCTCTTGGATCAAGCTAATTCAGCCCAAGGTTGTGTCCACCCTTATCCTCCCTAAGCCTTGTTCAACTAAGGTGTCTTGTGTATCAAGTAACTCTCACATGGCTAGGATAATTCCCTCTCTTTCTTGCGCACAAAGGAGGGTGATTAAGGACTTAGTAAGCTGTCATTTTCTCTTGTTAAACCACCACCTCACCTTGTTTATGCATCACTTGATTTAAACCTCATTGCATGGAAGACACATGGACATTTGAGCTTGATTTTAGGCTGCATATTTTCCCCTTTTA